>CM040246.1:156985233-157101806 GCA_022545495.1 Chrysanthemum lavandulifolium
TAAGCATTTTCACATTTTCTTGAAGTTCTTGTTTTGCTTAATTTGTTTAGAAAGCTTTTCTTGCAAGGAATTTAACTTTTGTTTCAATACTTTTCTCTAAAATTACTTTTCTAATGACCGACGTACTTGGTCATCCATTTCACCGCTCACGAGTGGTCAACTCAAATTTTGCACGTTGTTCATAAATAGCAACACGTTCTTTATAGGCATTTAGTTCGAAATTACGTAATCATCGGGGGCACATGCGGTGTATTCATCAAAACATAGTCATTGTTGACCGCAGAAGATGCATCACTTGGTACAACTTCACTTTCACTTTGTTTCACATATTGATCATATGGGACAATATCGATATTACCCATATTTTCAACATTTGATTCAATAGTTTCAGCTGATAGTACTTTGTCATGCATCTGTTGCACATCAAGATCATCATATAGTTTTAATACCTCGAGATGAGTTTGTCTTTGGATGAGCAGTTGTGGTGAAGAAGAGACCTTGGGAGAAACCATTGGAGAAATGCTAGCCATAAAATTGTGTGTGCGAGGGTCCATCATCCACATCGAGTCGTAAGCATCACAATCGGCGACTTGAAAGGCATTCGATGATTGTGACCTATCTCTTGAATAGGATGCTCATCCACATCTCGCATCATAGGTCTTGGCATTGCCCTCGCCTAGAAACAACAATTCCTCTTCATCCAAAGCGGCACCATTGTCCCGAGCTTGTACAAGCGATCTTATCTACGGTAATCACGATTCGTGGATGCTTTGGAGATGTGCGCTTGCAATGTGTCCTCACCACCACGCTTATAACATTTGATCGGCTTAGATTGACCTTGGTTACCATTCCTTCCTCGATTACGTTACCAACATAACCTCTACCGGCTCCACCTCTTCCCCGATCATATTGTCTTTCCGAATCGTTGCACCACGATCCTTCCATCTTTAACAAGAGCTTGATTGTGTGGGTTAGATGTTTGTCGAGGTTGTTGTTGGTTTGTGGGAGAATTCATGTTTTGACTAATCGGAAGAGCTAGTTGATTAATGAAGTTACCCACGTGTGCATCAAGATCGACTTGTTTGAACATAGGATCGGAATGAGTTTGTGATTACCATTACCCAAGGGTATGACTTGTGAGGCTTTGGTTGTGATTCGATGTTTGAGTAGAAGGCGGTTGAGTCATTAGACGAGCTTGACTCTCCCTCGGTTGGTTTTAAACGATTAAGAATCATTTTTCAAACATAGCATGTCTCTCATTCTCAAGGAGGAAGGCATAGAGTTGCTCATAGTTTGTATTCTTCAATCCTTTAGTGAGCTTCACGAGGTGACAAACTTGTGCCATTCGGGATTCATGTTGTTCACAAATTTTGAGTTCAATGAATGTTAGGCATAGTCATCCCGATGTTCCTCATATCATTCACCAACTTATGAAATCTCACATAGTACTCATAGACACTCTCATCCGGTTTCATCTTGAAGTGTTCAAATTAGTCATAGAGTTGTGATTCTCTGCTTCCATAGTTAATTCGAACACGAGAGAAGCATCTTAACATTATCCCATGCGCTTTTGCTTGTGTTGTGATTGATCGCCTTGTAGATGTCTTTAGGGAGACCTTGAAGAACAATGTTAAAGCCCCGATATCGCATCGAATCTCTTTTTCTCCTTATCATCAAGCTCATCATACATTTTAGGTCCGTCCATTCCGTAAATAGGAGTTCCATCTTCATTAGTATCAAGTATATCTCTAGTCGTCTCAACTCGATCGGTCCTTCATCAATGGATTTGAGAATGTTGACACCATTTTCCTTTCCAAGGCGAGACAATCGATTCGTTGAGCCCAAGAATCGTAGTCGATTCTGGCAAGCATGGGTGGATTTAGTATCCGAGCCACCGCTTGAACATCCTCGGCAGCGGTGGAGATGATAGTAGGAACATTGGTAGACATGTTAATGATTCTACGGATTTTATAACTCTATGATTAAACCGAAATAGATTCTTTCACGGATTTTACTAAATCAAGAGAGAACCGTAAACAATCACCCAAGTCACTAGAAGATAATGCACTAAGTCGCTAACACCTAATTCGCTACACTCCCAAGTCGCTAAAGTCCCAAGTCGCTAGACAAATGCAAGTCGCTAAGTAGTAACTCGCTAAGCCTCAAGTCGCTAGCAAAATTTTGGCGACAATTGCTACACAAGTCGCTAAAGATTCAAGTCGCTAAAGAGCAACTCGCTCTGCACCAAGTCGCTACCACTGTCGCTACCCGTAGTGGAGAGTCCACTACTTGTATCGTTAATCGCTAGGTCTAAGTCGCTAGCTCCAAAACCGTAACTCGCTACAAAATTGTGAAGCAAGTCGCTACGAAGAAAGAAATCAGTATATCAAGTCGCTAGCAAGAAAAACCACATAAACATCACTTTTTAATCCAAAACAACCCAACCAAGATGATTCAAGCTCACCAAATGAAAACCTAAACACTTGTGATGATTCTAAACATAAAGTACTAACAAAATCCAAGATTTAACACAAGAAATCAACCAAATGATGCACAAACCACTAAACTTTTCAAACTCAAAACCACCTAAAACCACTAAAATCCAATGATGTGCGAGATATGATCTAACCATGGCTCTCGATACCAATTGTAAGATATTAGTTTTCACATACACATCAAACCATAGCACAAAGTGGCGTATGAATGAAGTTCTAGAGAGAGAAAGTTAGAGGTTTAGGGAACTTAGTGAGAGAAAGTGAAAGATATTATTATGAGCTCCAACTCTCTACCTTGGAAGGTAGAGAGTATTTATAGTCTTACATAAATCGCCACACCTCGGGCTGTGGATCAGGCATACAGTGGGTAAAGACCCGTCCATCCTCCACGGTGTTACTTAACTAAATACTACTTAACTAAAAAGAACTACGACTACGAGCTTCCTAACGATTACATATGCTTGAGGTGACCGACTCTTTAATACCTGGAATTTCTAATTCCTAACAAGGAATGCTAGTGAGAAATTACTACGCTAAGGTTGGGGTTGAGGAAGATTATTTTTATCTTTTACATTTTTTAGAAAATTGAAAGGTACGAATCTCGGGTATTGGATTTGGGGGTGGTATTTCTACCGATTACTCTACTTATCTAATAATCTAATTAACTAAACTAAGGTGAGTGTAGTCTATGTCTATTGTTGTGTGCTCTTATGATGATTAAAAATGTGTTTACTTAGATTCTATTACTCCCTAGTTATCTCCTATTGATGGTTGAATTGTCACGTCCTTATTTTTAACGCCTTGTGTCTTCTAAGGTCGTAGGGTATGCGTTTTTCCCTAACTCTTTGAGACTACCTTAAGGTTATTGCCTACGAAATCTCTAGGATTCATAAACTAACTCTAAGGTTATCTTTGGATTTTTAGACTACAATAACTCTAGGTGATTATAAACTAATGTTCACAAAGATTACTCAAGCATTAAAAACACAATGAATGACCTATCGCAATACTATGTCAATCACAATTAAGATAAGAGACAACCAATCAATATTCAATACCTAGGTTTCATAGGTCTAAGCAAACACACAAGTAAATTAATCGGACATGGAAAACATGCAAGCATACACACAAACAATTGAAGACATAATTGAATTAATGAAGTAAATCACTTATCTTGTTGTGAAATAGGGTATGGAACCTAACATATTGCCCAAGACGACCTATGTTCGGTTTAGGTTTTACTCCACCAAACTACATCTCTAAAATATTGAAAATTGAATTCTATATATAGAGTTACAATATGCGACAATCAATCTTTAATTGTGGCGTCGTCGGTCGCCGCCATTAGGTTTTCGTCTTGGCCACGTCAACTCGTGACATCACCTTATGTTATGACGCCGGCTTCATCTTCCGAAGCCGTCGGGATCCAAATCTAGGCCGTCGAGTTGTGACGCCTACTCTTTAAACCCGATGCCGTCAAGTGCAAAATAGCAATTTGCTCTTTGAGTCGTCTCAAGGTGTGTCGCGACGGCGTTGCCATTTTGGTGTGACGCCGTCCCCTTCGGGCCCAATGACTTGAGTGTCTCGATTCTTGACTTTGGCCATTTTCTTCAGATATTCGCGCTTTTCGTCCGAATAAGTGTCATTCCAACAATTTGCCTTCAAGAGACCTAAAAGTGAAAAGGAACGAAATTAAGTAGTAACGGATACAAAAGTGATCAATTAAGGGCTTAAATGACCCTCAAAAGTGTACCTTTTAAATCCTTATCAAATATCCCTACACTTGGTATTTGCTTGTCCTCAAGCAAATGTGCTTTGGCCAATTAATTTATAGGTTAGGGGTCATGAAGCATTAGTTTAGAACAATTCACAACACGTATAAGCCCATAAAAGTCATAACAATCACGGAAATTACATACTAGCACCTCACAAATGGTGTTTGGATACTCTCATCTCTCGGGTGTATATGAAATATATCAAGTTGGAAATGGAAGATAAACACTCATTAACCGAACCTAGTACATAGATTACCATAGGCTTGAGACTAGATCAAACCTCCATCGCTTTGGCGTAAGCACCTAGGAAAAACTATCCAAGAGGTCTTTTAAAGGGTTGTAACGTTAGGCTTACGGTAGGGAAACAAAGGGTTTGGTAGGATAGGCGATTTAGTGGTGGCAACTCAAAAATCTTTATGTTACAAGCATGAGAAGAATGGTGTTGCTAAGCCAAGACTCAACACTCTAAACTCTAGATAAATTGAAACAAACAAACATAAATTTAAAGATAGATGTAGGATGGTAGCCCATATGTTTTTTTTCACTTTTTCTCTTTTTTTTTGAATCAATCTTTTTTTTTCGATTTTTTTTTCATACACTTTTACTCTACCATCCTCTACAATAACATCAAAATAATAGGGATTTATAGGCACATCCCTACACTTGAGTTTTTATTACTCTAACACTAATTTGACACGAATTGAAAAGATCAAAACACTTGGAGTACATTATTACGCAAATAAAAGGAATTTGAATTTAACGTTCCTTCCCGTCACTTCATAAAATTTAACTTTTCCCATGAGTCCCAATCGTCCCAAAACTGTGTACAAAGGATTTGACTCGACTTAGCAACTTATACAAGCAACTAGATAATTGAACTAAGGGTTTAGTATGATAACAATAATGCACTAAAAGTGAGTGCATACAAGGTAGGCTAAGGCAATTTGGGTGTACATTTGGGGGTGGATTGTAAACAATGCTCTTCATTGATATTCCGGAAAACCGAAACATCACGAGAACCGCGAAAAGGATAAGCTCTGAGGGGTTAACTAGGGGTATCGTGTACTAAAGATGAGTACAACGCAAGGGTGTGGGAGAATTACTCAACCGATGTGGAAGAAGTAATTATAATACGAGTATCAAACAAGGGTTATCCTAATGCCTCGTATCATTTAGTTATTCCTAACTACACAAGTGTAGTCTCACTAGCGATCTCGGAATGCATCACAAAACAAGTTCTATAATCTATTATACTACCTACACACACTCGAAGCATTAAAGTGGAATGCTTTAATTCCTACAAATCTAAGGCGACCCTCACATTTTGGGTGGAATTTAAGTGGTAAAGGGTTTTGTGCTAGTCATATAACTTCCTATCCATGAAACGCTTTATTAAGACTAATGGCCCACCCTACATGTCATGAAAATTTTAAATTTGGTGCCAAAATTACCCTATCCGATATTTCTCATGGTTTATTACACAAATGAGATTAGACAAGGCAAATAGTCAAGGATAAGCATAGTTTCAAAGTTCCGTTTTATTTTCCTCCTACACTTAAACCGAATATTGTTCCCAATGTTCCCGAAAGTATCAAAGTTATGATAATGGAAGGTAATTAAAAACGAAAGAAACTAATACTCCCCTGATTAGCTCGGTAGGATCCGTGTGAAGTAGTGGTTAAATCTTTCTTCAAGAAGAATGTATGCGTGAAAAGCTCCTTCCAATCTTATGTATCTTCTTCTTGATAAATAAAACCTGCACACTTGAAGAAATCAAACGAAACCTTCGCGTAAAATCGGCGGTAACAATATATATATGACTCTACTAAACTAGGATATAATGCTTATGGAATGGATATTTACAGATTTTCTGGAAAATTAAGACCTGGAAAATTCCAAAAATTTATAAGTAGCTCAGAAAACGAGAAAAATTAGTAAGCTGTTTCTACTCCTCCTGACGCCGTCAGGTTGCGATCTGACGTCACGTTATCCCGACGAAACCGGTCTGCGATTTTCGAAAAATTTCGGAAAATTTATATCTTTAGAATCTGGAAAAATTTCTGCAAAACATCCATTATGACTCGATACAAGCATTTGACTCGAACAAACACACATGTATATCTTTTTAATAATCGTAATTCTCATGTTCACGTTCTTTTTGAAAACGTGTGTAATCCTCCCTACACTTATCCCTTTTGTAAAATACCTTTATATGTAATTAAGACGAGGTTAAAGACAAAATAAAGCATTTTCACAAATTCAAACATGAGAATAAACAATCAATAAAAGATATCGACACATAAATAAAATGAAAACAAATACACATGGGTTGCCTCCCAAGAAGTGCTTGTTTTTGTTCGAGTCACGAGCTTGACTCTACCCTTATTTTAAGGATAAAGGGGAAGTTTTTCCTACACTTAAGCTTAAGTGCGGGTGATAGTAGCCATACACACCCTTAGGGTGGAAATTTGCTACGTGAGGAGAGGGTGATGGGTGATTTATATGCTCAAAGGAGTGTGCTCCATTCATTATAACCTTACCTAATTCTATTGGTGTAGCGGGTGAATCAAATCTCTCTCCTAAAAATGGATCATCTTCTATCAACTTCAAAAGATTCTTAGTTAAGGATCCATCTTGACCTAATAAACCCGGTTTAAACCCATAATGTTTCTTGTTATCAACCATGAATGGGTGATATAAGTGTGTAAGGTCTATATTAGCTTCCACTCTACATGGCCTAGAGTCTACTACCTTTATCAAGCAACTACTCGGACTATTTATTTTGATGGGTGGATTGGGGCCTAATTCAATTCCTAGATTCGCATCTAAAGATGGAAAATTGGGTAAGGGTTTTGGTTGAGGCTCCGGTTCATCAAAATTAGGAACTTCCCTAGGACTAAGAGAGAGGTCATGACAACAAGCATCTAAACCTATATTCTCTAGTGGCGTTTGGTCCAAAGGTTCTATATCAATCGGGGTTCCTATAGTCTCTTCTACTTCTTCCGGGTAAGTTATAGGCGATGTGTGTTCCTCAAGTGATGGTAGGGCTTGTGGGCTTGGAGTTTCCACCTCATTCTCCATTATATCTAGATCTCCTAAAAGTTCATCATATGTTTTAGTATGATCTAACCCAAATACACTCCTAAGTATCTCAAATCCTTCTTTAGCCATTTCAAATTCTTGGTCCGATTCCTAAGAATCATTCTAAAAAATTTGATCATTATGTTCTATTTTCCTAAAGGACTCCTCACGCGTGTCATATGTTTTGGTGAAATCTATCCCACGCATGCAACTAGGTAGTTCAACTATAACCATCTCACAATCTTGTTCGGGTTTAGGCTCCATGTTCTTGAAAACTAGGTCTTTTTGATCATGATGCCTAAGGTTGGATAAATCCTCCTTATCCATTTCCTCAAGTTGTGACAACTGATGGTTTATGCTTAGGAGGCTTTTCTCAAAAACTTTCCAGAGGGTCTTACTAAAAGGAGTTGATTCTAACAATGATCGTTGAATAGAAGCCACACAAGCACAAAATTTATCAAATCCATCCAACCTTACACCCGTCTCCTTTTGGATATCTCTAATATCACTCACAAATTCATTAGAACAATAAAAAGCAATCCAATCATGAAATTCAATTGTTCCTCATTTGTTAATGATTCAAATGCAACTTCACTTGCCATAGCGACAAATGAAAAGGGTTTTACGAACACAAACACAAAGAAGGGGATAGACTACAAGGAAGCTAAAATGAGAAAAAGCTTACTTGATAGGAATCAAGTAAGGAAACCTAAACGAGATAGAAATCTAACTAGCTATTCTATTCCCGCAGCGCGCCTAAAACTTGATACGCATAACGCGAGTTCGGGGTCAAAGGAACTTCCTTTTAAATCGAGCAAGTTTTTCAACACCCTAGGCAAGGAACCTAATCGTTGTAGTGTAGTATTAGGGTAAGCCTCGTGAATTGATATCGTTCTCTGGGGAATAGGAATGCTAGTGAGAAATTACTACGCTAAGGTTGGGGTTGAGGAAGATTGTTTTTTATATTTTTTTAGAAAATTGAAAGGTACGAATCTCGGAGTATTGGATTTGGGGGGTGGTATTTCTACCGATTACTCTACTTATCTAATTATCTAATTAACTAAACTAAGGTGAGTGTAGTCTATGTCTATTTTTGTGTGCTCTTATGATGATTAAAAATGTGTTTACTTAGATGCTATTACTCCCTAGTTATCTCCTATTGATGGTTGAATTGTCACGTCCTTATTCTTAACGTGTTGTGTCTTTTAAGGTCGTAGGGTATGCGTTTTTACCTAACTCTTTGAGACTACCATAAGGTTATTGCCTACGAAATCTCTAGGATTCATAAACTAACTCTAAGGTTATCTTTGGATGTTTAGACTACAATAACTCTAGGTGATTATAAACTAATGTTCACAAAGATTACTCGAGCATTAAAAACACAACAAATGACCTATCGCAATACTAGGTCAATCACAATTAAGATAAGAGACAACCAATCAATATTCAATACCTAGGTTTCATAGGTCTAAGCAAACACACAAGTAAATTAACCGGACATGGAAAACATGCAAGCATACACACAAACAATTGAATACATAATTGAATTAATGAAGTAAATCACTTATCTTGTTGTAAAATAGGGTATGGAACCCTAACATACTGCCCAACACAGCCTATGTTCGATTTAGGTTTTACTCCACAAAACTACCTCTCTAAAATACTAAAATAGAGTTACAATATGCGACGGCTTCACTCTTTAATTTCGACGTCGTCGGGTCGCCGCCATTAGGTTTTCGTCTTGGCCACGTCAAGTCTGTGACGGCGTCACCTTATGCTTGTGACGCCGTCGGCTTCATCTTCGGCGACGTCGGGATCCAAATCTAGGCCGTCGAGTTGTGACGCCTACTCTTTAAACTGATGCCGTCAAGTGCAAAATAACAATTTGCTCTCTAAGTCGTCTCAAGGTATGTCGCGACGGCGTTGCCATTTTGGCTATGACGCCGTCCCCTTCAGTTCCAGCAGCTTGAGTGTCTCGATTCTTGACTTTGGCCATTTTCTTCGTATATTCGCACCTTTTCGTCCGAATAAGTGTCATTCCAATAATTTGCTTTCAAGAGACCTAAAAAGTTAAAAGGAACGAAATTAAGTAGTAACGGATACAAAAGTGATCAATTAAGTGCTTAAATGACCCCTCAAAAGTGTACCTTTTAAATCCTTATCAGGTAGGATTTCTCAAAACCCATAAGTGAGGGTTTAAACTACTATTTGAAAATCCATGGATACTATCCAAATGCATTTTGTTTACTTTGAGTCCAATCCTTCAATCCTAAAGTAGGATACCAAACAGGCCCTTAAACTTAAATGTAGCCACAAGCCCCGCATCAAATGGAGTTGTAGAACTCAAATTATGGTCATTTTGGCGGAACTGTAGTTGACTGTCCAAAATTCCGCATTGACTTATAAGTATTTATTAGTAGTTTGACATATGTTATAAAAGTTTTAATACTATATGACTAATAGATTCTAGAAAAACATTAAAATACATTTTCAAGGATATAAAAATCAAAATATAACATTTTATGGTTTAGAAATTGTAAGACTTGGGATAACTAAATTATAAAAACTAAACGTTGACAATTAAGTATAATTTGAAACTGTTTATATAACACCTAGGTGGTAGGACCCACTATCGTAAAAATGACTCATTTACCTTTCTATAAGATTAAATATGACTTAAACATAATATTTACGGAATAGTTGGATTAATAAAAATGACATAAACTAGAACCTATGATAACTTACTAATAGGGCTTGTTATTATTTTTAAAACTTGATTAAAAAAAATAAACTTTTATATTTTTGTAAACATACATGTGTACAATATCAAAAGTAAATACTTTTATAAAATTCTTTTCTATGTTCTCGTTATATATATACCTAAGACGCGATTACTATATTTTTAGGTCGTCTTTAAAGCTAACGACTTTCTTGTACACTTAATTAATCTCGTCGAAACCTATTGCTTATTTTTACGGTGAGTTCATGGCCCCACTTTTACTTGTTTTGAACTACTTTTGGGGTGAGAATGCATGCTTGTTTTATTTAATTATTTTACTCGTTTATTGAAACA
This sequence comes from Chrysanthemum lavandulifolium, assembly GCA_022545495.1. Classification (NCBI taxonomy): domain Eukaryota; kingdom Viridiplantae; phylum Streptophyta; class Magnoliopsida; order Asterales; family Asteraceae; genus Chrysanthemum; species Chrysanthemum lavandulifolium. The sequence continues at coordinate 156,995,658 of CM040246.1, forward strand.
CTTTACTTTTTTTTGAAATACATTATTCGCTTTATTTAAATTAGATTACTTGTTTTATTTGGACATAAGTACTTTAAACTGTTATGTGCATAAACGAATGTACGGATACATAACCGAATGAAACCGCCGATCGCTATGTAAATACATGACCAAATGAACTGGTCACATAACCGAATGTACTAGTAACATAACTGAATGAACTGGTCACATAACTGAATGAACTGGTAACATCACTGAATGAACTGGTCACATAAACGAATGTACCTGACAAACAAACATTAAATCTTAAACTAACGGACTTGGTATAATCTTAACTAACGGACCTGGTATAATCACGGTCTAATGGACTTGGTACTATCTTGAACTAGTCACTAAATATTTGTGGTCCGTACTTAACTTTTACACTTATATCTATCATCATTAATTTAAATTTAGACCTGAGTCTTGTATGGGAGATATATATAACATGATTAGGTTGACATGTACTTGTCATGAAGTTTCACTTAAAATAGCCTTCATCTTATTTACGTTTACATTAAACCTATGAGCTCACCAACCTTTGTGTTGACACTTTTAGATTGGTATCGAGCTCGGTTATAGAGAACTAGGTTGCATTTAGACATAGTGATGCATGTTTCTTGACTGTGTTTTAATATTTATAAGTGTCTCGTTTACCTATGCACTAACGAGCAGTGTACCCGATCGTGTGTAGTGTAGTAATTGGTAAAACTGAGGTCGTCCCAAGAGCTATGTGAGCGGATTCTAATTAAGTCTACTTGTCACAGGTTTTAATTGGTTTTAAGGTTTGAAATGATTAATTAACTAATAAGACATGAAATGAAAGAAAACAAATAAAGGAAAAGGTTGTGATCAATAGAGGTAAAGTGTGATAACCTAGCTACTCATCCTATCATGTTATGTTCACGTCTAATTACTTTCAATTGATTCAAGTGGGGGTTTAGGTCGCTAGGACAACATTTGGTCAGTTCGTCCTAACCTATCAGCAAAGGTTTCCACCGGAGATCAAGCTACTACCCTTGAAATTCCAGTTGTTTGTAGTCCCCTAAGCCAAGTCATTAAGTTCCGCTACATGCAAGATTCCTAACAATGAGTGCCCGGGCGCTAGCATCTTAGACACTCATCCCTAACTTCTTAAGTTCATCCAAATGGCAGGTGATCATTTGGTCAGTTCACACTAGCGAAGAAGGGTCGTCAGTTGGTCAATTCTAACCCTTCCCACTCAGTCTACCTACTTAGGGTCAGTTGGTCAATTATCCTAAGCAACTAGACACTACCGCCATTCAAAACTACCGAAACAAGGGTGGCTACCAACAAACTATGCATGCATACACTAGAAACAATTATACGGAAGCAATGTAAACATAAACATAACAATTAAGGAATCATAACGGCCTTCTGAGTCACGCATTAGTTACGGCGTAATGTGAGAGTGGAGTTACGCCGTAACTTCATCACAGTGGGCATACTATCATTATTCTCTTATAAAATCTCCTAATCCGCGTCTCTTTAGCTCCAATGCTCGTAATTTACCTGAAAGTGAAATATAGAGGAAAACAAGTTTAAATCCATATAAATGATATAAAATACGAGCATTATCGGGATAAATTGACAATTAGTATTCAGGACTATTTGATGTTATCACCTAAACGTTATTTATCTTTTTACGATCTTTCCTATATTTTGTTAACGACAATTAAAAACTTTATTTTAGCAAAACATAAATCTAGTTAAGTCCTTTGTATATATAGTTACAAGTATTTCTTAAACAACATCATTTGATTAGCTACAACATTCAAACTACAAGTTTACTTTGTAGAATATTTTAATCAAAATAAAATGTACTTTTATATCATTCTATGATTGCATATCTCTTTAGGATATTTGAAAGATATGGTAAATATTTTAGATAGATTTTCACTCTAAGGATCTTTAGAAATATATGGTGAATATCTTGTTTAGATTGTTACTCAAAGAATCATGAAAAGATATGGTAAATATTTTGGTTAGATTTGGTAAAGATTTTTGAGATTTTCTGTCAGGTCCCCACGGAACCAAACAACTACACAGACGGATCCCTGCTTTTGGATTCGTCCCATCCGTGGTTTGCTGAAGGCTCTTGCCTATAAATAGCAAGCTACACCATGTTGCTTTTTCATCTATTACAAGCATAAAAACATCATACATTCTTTCATTCATTATTCATTCTTTCTAACCCATTCATACTTCATTTTAGTGAGCTTCTTTTGTAGCAAGAAGATCAAAACATTATCAAAAGACTTACAAGCTTCAACAGTGTGTTGCAAAGTCTTGTTAGTTCATCATAGTGTGAATTATAGTTAGTTCATACATCATTGCTTGTACCAAACAGTTATAAACCTCTAGTAGTGATCGGTTAGTAATGTAGTCCTTAAAATACATAGTGAAACGGGAGTTGTTGTACCCTTGTAAAAGAACTCGACATCTAACTTTGTGTCAGAAATATTATGTAAGCAAAGTGTAAAGGTTTTCTCCGCCAGTTAAAGGAGCTTGTTGATTAGTGAAGATAAACTCTCGAGTTGGATACTCGTGGAATGGAGTAGGGCAAGGAAAAAGAATCCTTGTAGACTGAACCACTATAAACAATCGTGTTGTGGTTTGATCGTTTCTCAATTTGCTTGCATATTACTTATTGTCATTTATTTACATCAACTCACAAGCAAACAGATTTTAAAAATGGTAAAAACTATTCAACCCCCTTCTAGTTTTCCACAATTGGCATCAAGAGCTACCTTACCCAAGATTTTTAAATATATTGTATTTTTAAACTTAAAACAATCCATGGATTTTGAAATTTTCAAAGAAGGAAAATCTATGCAAAGACCACTACTATTTGAACCAAATGGTTTCATCTATTGGAAAATTCGTTTTGATATAGATCTATGGTATATAATCATTGAAGGTGATAAGGTCACAAGTGGTCGGGATGGGATACTTCACTCGCTAGTCACACTGATGAGCAAAAGAAATTAATTGTTAAAATAATGAAGCAAAAATGATGTTTTACAATGCTATAACTAAAAAGGAATTTGAAAGAGTCTTTATGTATAAAACCGCTAAAGAAATTTGGCAATCTTTAATAATCACTCGTCAAAAAAATTCACAAGTTAAAAATAATAAAATTGATCTTCTTGTTCAACAATATGAACAATTTTCTATTCCTGAAGATGAAATCATTGATAGTGCATTTGCTCGCTTTAATACTATTATTACCTCTCTCAAGGCACTTGATGAATCTTTTTGTAGCAAGAACTTTTTCAGAAAATTCCTTAGAGCACTTCATCCAAAATGGAGAGCAAAAGTGACGGCTATTGAAGAATCCAAAGATCTCTCAATATTATCACTTGACGAGCTAATTGAAAATCTCAAGGTTCATAAAACGGTAATGGTGAATGATTTAGAAATTATCAAAGGAAAGAAAGAAAAAGTCAAGTCCATTGCCTTAAAAGCAAAACGGAGTCAAGTGATGAATGAGAGTCTAGCTCTGACAGTGAAGACGAAGAGTATGCCATGGCCGTAAGAGACTTCAAAAAGTTCTTTAGAAGACGAGGAAAGTTTGTTAGACAACCTCGAGAAGACAAGAAACCATTTCGAAAAGATCGTGATGACAAGAAAGGAAAAGGAGAGAGAAAATGTTTTAGATGTGGAGACACAAGTCATCTCATTGGAGATTGCCCCAAGCCACCCAAGAACAAGAGTCAAAGGGCGTTTGTGAGTGGCGCTTGGAATGATAGTGAAGATGATAACGAGAAGCCAAAGAATGATGAATTTGCTCACATGGCTCAGGACTCAAAAGAGGTACAATATAACTCATCTTACTCCTCTATTGATGATGATACATTGCAAATAGAATATAACAAACCGTGTAAACTTGGTTTGAAAATCATAAACAAAAATAAATTTTTAAAAGCTAAAAAGGAATATTTAGAAAATAAATTTTATGAATTAAAAGAAAAAGTTAAACGTTTAGATAAAAGTAAACCATTGACAAAGCATGCATATCATGTCAAGAACTTAAGCTTGAAATTGAGAAACTTAAACTCACACAGGATGAGCTCATCAAACATAATTCGAAATTTAAAAGGTTCGATAAAAACATTTGTTGTGCGGATGAAATAATGAAAATCCATAAATTACCATATGATAAAACTGGACTAGGATTTATGAAGTTAGGAGATCTAAATAGTATAACGAAACAAGCGAAAAAGCAAGAAACTGTTCCAACTATTTCAGGAAACCACGGAATGATGGAACCAAAACTTGGTTACGTCCATTGAACCTTTGGTTCCGTGGGTTCCTCAAAAGGACGAAAGATTGCAAATCGGCTCGTCTCGAGTTTGTTAAAGTCACAAGAAATCTAAAGTTGTTAAGCAAAAATCAACTGTTACTATAGGAGTAGGACTTGCTAAAAATGAGTTTAGATCTAAAACTACTCAAAAAAGGCCTCAAACACATATTCCCAAACGCCCTTTTCCAAAGAGTAACTACAATGGAAAACCCAACTACCAATATAACGGTTGGAATTAAAACTTCCCTAGACATCATCAAACTCATAATTATATGCATTGGGACTCATATCTACCATTTCCATACATGAATCAAATTAATGGAATGTTTAACCAAAATGGACCCATGAGATATTGGGGACCAAATGCTTGAGTTTTCATATAAATTAGGTATGCTTGAAAGCGGATTGGAACCCGATGAATGGATCAAAGATAGCGGTTGTTCAAGATGCATGACGGGAAACAAGAGTCTCTTCTCTTCCTACCAAGCACATGACGGAGGTAATGTCATTTTTGGTAGCAAATTGAAAAGCAAAATCATCAGAAAAGGTACTATCTATCTATTGATGATGTTGCTCATGTTGATAACCTAGGATTCAACCTACTTAGTATTAGTCAACTATGTCGTAAAATGTATAATGTCCTATTTAGTGAAAACGAAAGTAAAATAACCATAGCTAAAGGGGTTTTGAAAAACAACATATACGTCATGAAAATTGACAACACATTAAGAGAGAAACTTTGCCTCACTTTGTTAGATGATTCTTCGAATATTTGGCATAGACGTTTAGGGCATGCTAATATGAGACTCATTCAATCTCTATCTTCAAAAGATCTTCTTAGGAACTTACCCAAGTTGAAATATGATCAACACTTTTGTATTGCTTGCAAAATTAGAAAACAAGTTCATAGTAGCCATAAGGCTAAAAATATGGTGTCTTCATCTAGGTGTCTAGAACTTTTACATATGGATTTATTCGGTCCATCAGCTATACAAAATTATGGAGGCAACTTCTACACTTTGGTCATAGTAGATGATTATTCTAGATATACTTGTACAAAATTTTTGAAAACTAAAAATGAGGATTTTGATAAATTTGAAATTCTTAGTAAGAAAATTCAAAACCAACTAGATAGTCGCATTGCATCAATAAGAACGGATCATGACCGGAAATTTGATAATGAAGTACAATTTAGAAACTTTTTTGATGCCAACGGCATAACACATAACTTTTCAGCTCCTCATACTCCACAGTCAAATGGTGTAGTAGAACGTAAAAACCGGACTCTTTAAGAGATGAGTAGAACAATGTTTAATGAACAAAACATAACTCAAAATTTTGGTGTAACGCTGACACTTCAACCTACATTTTAAATAGAGTGTTAATTAGAACATTTTTGAACAAAACACCATACGAACTATACAAGGTAAAAATCCTACGATAGGATATTTTAGAGTCTTTGGAAGTAAATGCTTTATTCTAAACACTAAGGATTATCTCACCAAATTTGACCCAAAGTCTTATGAAGGTGTATTCCTTGGATATTCTTAAAATAGCAAAGCTTACATTGTTTTAAACAAAGAAACCTTAAGAGTCGAGGAATCGTTAAATGTAACATTTGACGAAAGTCCACCTCCCTCTAAGACATTACCTTTGGTAGATGATGACTTAGTTGAAAGCCAAATTGTTGAAAACCAATTTAATCTAGATAACATCAAGGAAAATAAACTATTAAATAATGATATTGTCAATATCAAAGAATCTAAAAGTCATCAATTAGATAGCGTCATAGAAAAAATTAATGAAAGAACCTTAAGATCACAAGTCCAAAATTAAAGTAACTTCTTTTGTTTTATATCAACCATTAAACCCAAAAATATAAATGAGGCTATAAAAGATGAATCTTGGGTCATAGCTATGCAAGAAGAATTAAATCAATTTGTTAGAAATGATGTTTGGACATTAGTTCCTCAACCAAAAAGCCTAACTATAATCGGAACAAAATGGGTCTTTCAAATAAAATGGATGAAAATGGTGTCGTGTTTAGAAACAAAGCTAAGCTAGTAGCACAAGGTTATAATCAACAAGAAGGCATTTACTATGATGAAACTTATGCTCCGGTTGCAAGGCTCGAGTCAATTAGAGTATTACTTGCATATGCATGTGCACATGATTTTAAACTTTTCAAATGGATGTCAAAAGTGCATTTCTAAATGGTTTTATAAATGAGGAAGTGTATGTTGCACAACCTCCCATTCTTGACTTTGAAAACCAAATCATGTTTATAAACTTAAAAGGGCCTTATACGGACTTAAGCAAGCACCAAAAGCATGGTATGATCGACTTAAAACATTCTTAGTTGAACATAAGTATACTATGGGCTTAATAGATAATACTCTCTTCACTAAGAAAACGGATTCACATATTATCATTGTTCAAATATATGTGGATGACATCATATTCGGATCAACTTGTCAAGAACTATGTGATGATTTCTCAAAAATCATGCATAACGAGTTTGAAATGAGTATGATGGGAGAACTAAACTTTTTCTTAGGACTTCAAAACAAACAATTAGAGGACGAAATTTTCTTCCACCAATCTAAATATATAAAAGATATGCTTAAGAAATTTGGACTTGAAGATTCTAAACCTATTAAAACACCTATGTCCTCGGAAACTAAACTCACCAAGGATGAAAAACATGAATCAGTAGATAATACTAAATATAGAGGAATGATTGGTAGTCTACTCTACCTCACGGCTAGTAGACCCGACATTATGTTTAATGTTTTTCTATGTGCTCACTTTCAAGAAGATCCTAAAACATCACATCTTGAAACCGTAAAACGAATATTTAGATACATTAAATGTACTACACACTTAGGATTATGGTATCCCAAAGGAACGGGTGTTGAAACCATAGTGTATGCTGACTCGGACCATGCCAGTGACTATGTTGATAGAAAAAGTACAAGTGGTATTTGTACTTTTATTGGGCATTATCTTACCTCATGGTTTTCGAAGAAACAAATGGCTCTAGCCATCTCATCAACCGAAGCCGAATACGTATCAGCAGGAAAAGCATGTCAACAAGCTCTTTGGATGAAGCAATCTCTCGTTGATTACATAATTCCACTTAATGACATCTCTATCCTTTACGACAACAAAGGAGCTATCGATCTCAGTAAAAACCCGGTTCAACATGCTCGAACCAAACACATTGAAATATGTCATCATTTCCTTCACGACAATGTTCAAAAAGGAAACATCTCAATCGAGAAAGTATCCTTGAAAGACAAGATTGCCGATATCATAACAAAACCCTTAAACAAGAACCATTTAATCATATTAGACTTGGATTAGGACTAATGGACCCTAACTTATAGTTGAAATTTTAGCCTAAACCAAACACTACAAAATCAGCAATAGGTCCCACGAAACCCTACGACAACAAGGACGGAACCAAAAACTTGGTTTCGCCCAGTCCGTGGGTTCATGGGTCAGTGTTTAAATTATATCAAACAAACACTTTTTCCACATAACCAAAACTCATAAACGACTCAAACTTCTCCCACACCATGTTATAATCACAATTAGGCCTTTCTCTTCAACCAATTTTTGCTCCAATCAATATTGTAAGTCTCCTAATTACATATATACTCCTGATCTTGAGTCTAGGGCTTCTATTTTTGCACAAAACCAAAACTTTGGGATTATGCATCTTTTTAGAGAAATCATGAAGTACATTTGTTAGATTACATAACTAATCATGTTTCCCTTATTTAGGAATTGCATCTTATAAGACATTATCATAATTTACTAAAAGCCCCATGTCAAAATTTTGTAAAAAGCTTCTCACAATTAGGAAAAATAATTCTTCACATTGTTCATACAAATAAAAACGTTATATTTAAAAACATCACTTGCATAATGCTACTTGAATGCTAAAGGAAGTACATAACTAATATGTATTTTCGGATACTGTAGGACCTCAAATATATCAACCTTATATCACAAATACCACGTTTACCACTTTACGCGTAGACCACAAAACACAAACACAAACTATGCGTAGAAATAAAGAAGGAAAGATTAAGAGAAAGATGGTGACTTGATGTTATAAAACCATGTATGTGTAGAGAGAAAGATGAACACAAGATGTTGTATATTCCAAAGAAAACACACACACACACACTTTCAAGCACACCCCACAAATGACCATTTGAGGGGTATTTATAGTACAAGGTAAAACGCCCTAATGGGCTTTCCATGGGCTTCGTGGATATGGGTTGGACATGGATTGGATGACAACTTATACAAGGCTAGCTTACCATAACTTCTAGCCATTTAGCTTAGTCCAATCCATGAGCCCGTTGACTATTCTAATACGATATCTAACACACGTTACAAAGTTCCTAAATGTGAATGACCATCACTTCTAATAAAAACTATTAAGGCTAACAATCTCCCCCTAAGGGGTGGTCATTCAAAATATGCTCCACTTGGTTAGGTCTTTACTTTTCTCGAGCTTGAACTTTGCTTGTAGATATAGAATAGTCTTGTTTCATTGTTCCTTCATGCTTTGTGATCAGTTAATGTGGTTGTCTGCCGTTGTCAACTTCGTTGGTTAGGTGTCTCCACGCCTTTCTCCACCATGCTCACACTTCTATTTGTCTTTTGGTTACCAATGATGTAGTTCTCGAGTCTTTAAACTTTGTTGATTCTTTGACATCGACGAAGACTCATTTTTAACTTTATGTTGCCTTTGTATTTGATGAGAACTTTCATGTGTTGTTGGTATGAGCATGTGGAGAATCTGCACGATCAATCCGCTCTGGAGCTTCCATAAGAAGAAAACATAAAACAGGTTAGTAATAAGCGGATTCCGCACTTACAAGTTTGAATTTCGAGGGTGTTAACAAAGATAGTGTGAAAACACATCTCTAATTCTTACAAAGGCCGTTCTGAACCGAGTCCCACAAGTGAGATAACGCGATATACCAAGTATATCTACATTCGGATGAGTCAAGAAATACACCAAGCATCACTCCACGATGTAGACCGTTTGAGACACACTAAGCGTAATCCACGGGAGTTACCGAAGTGACCGCTGTCGTGGCGCTTGATGTTGACCTGGCGAGATTTTCCATTCAATCATTGAAGATCACAGGTGTGAATCTTCTCATAAATGTTCTGGAAGATTGCTAAGATCTGCGTAGGACTCTAGAATATATCACTTGTGCCCTTATTGATGAACAGCAAGCGATGTCATGTCAAGTGTTCCTATGAGATCTTTTGATGAATCTCGTGGCTCTAGACTCAATTAGTGCATTTTGGTTTTCCTAAGCCGAGACTAGGGAGAGGGTCTCCTTCTTCAATATCGACGATCTTTAAGAGAAAGTCGATAGATTATGTAGGGTTCCCAGTTAGAATGAAACAAATCCCTTTTAAGAGGAATTGAGTGGCTAGAAGGTTTAGTGCAGTGCGTCACTGGGTCCATGACGTCTTTGTCTTCAATAACAATGTCATCTAGTGACAACCAAGAGCAGATGAATTGAACCCGGTTTACGCCCTAAGGTTGATTATGGAGGGCTATTTCTTTTCACCCTTTTCATTACTTTTCTTTTAATTCTTCAACCCTTCTTTCTCCTTTCTCACATTACTCCTTTTTCAATCATTCCTAAGGACTTCTAATACTAACTATATGTGATGTCCTTGGGAAGATCCCTCCGGCTCTGGCGGATCATAAGACGAATTTCCTATCCTTAGTCACCTTATAACTCCATGACTGTCCTATTGTTGCCATAAAACCATTTTTCTTGAAAAATCTCTCAAAGTGTTTATGATTATCAAAACATTTTGTTAACACCTTGAGAGTTTTGGTTTTGAAACACTCCCCTTCACATGTGCTTAAATTGTTTTGACCGAAATCGCATGAGAGGGTAGAGTTCGACGTTTTGAATTGATCGACTTTAAATGAGCTAGACCGATTCGAGACACGCTTACATCACTAGAGAACTAGCTTGAAATTATTACCCGTCCCGGTCAAGTCCATAGAAAGTTTCTCGAGATGGTACATGATTCCTCGTCAATTCATTGGTTTCAACCGAGTCGAGCTCTTTTGAGATTCAAACAACGATCATTAAACTTTTGATCACATTTAATCACGTCTCCTCCCTCAAAATAGCATATTCGTGATATTTTTATATCAACGGATTAAACAACATTTTAGAATCTTTTGGGAGACAAACGGATTTGAATTAAGCATGAATTTGGAACATTTTGGTTTTATACTCCCCTTTAATAAAGCATAATCAATTAAAGGGTTTTAGAGGAGTTATCTTGAGCACATAATATTTTGAAAGATTTTGAAAATCTTTTGAACAATATTGAAAAGGTGCTCAAGATGATGATGATTCTCACCAAGATAAAATGTAGTGCATGAAACGTACACTTGATTTTTCTTTAAAAACACGAGTTTTGATTTGAAATAATCAAAAGTCATCATTTTGTCCGGGTTTCGATCAAGTATACGAAAGCCATTTTGAAGAAATTTTAGAAACGACATGTTTTAGAAAACATTAAAGAACTCTCGCTCAAGCATCTGTACATGCCCGTATCATTGTTGAATGACATTTCTAGAAACGTCTGAATATCGATTATACGAGAGACATGTCGTGAGAAGAATATTTTGATTTTTATTTTCTATTGTTTTGTATTTTTGAAAGTTTTATATTTTATATTTTGCTTTTGTTGGTTTTTCAAATTTTGTATTTTGTTTTTCAAAGATATTTACAAATGAAGCTTTTGGAAAATCATTTTCAAGAAGATTCGAGAAGACGTTCTAACTCCTCGAGGGTTAGGCTTCGCATTCCAATTCGTCAAACTAAATCGTCAAACCTTTCTTTTGGAAGGGCTTTAGTAAATATATCGGCGAGTTGGTAATCTGTCTTCACGAAAAATAATTCAACAAGACCTTCTTCCACATGTTCTTTTATGAAGTGATAGCGTGCTGATATGCTTAGTCTTTGAGTGATGAACAGATTGCATGATATGGCTATGGCATTTTTCGAGTCACAATACATAGGTATTTTATCGAAAGTAAATCCATAATCTGTGAGTTGTTCTCATCCATAGAACTTGAGCACAACACGCAGATAGAGACACATACTCGCCTTGGTTGAAAGTGCATTGCAATCTTGTTTCTTTGAAGACCACTTACTAACTTTTCACCCAAAATTGTGCTCCTCCCGATGTACTTTTTGTTGTTACTTGATCACTGCGTGGTCCGCATCCGAAAAGGCAATTAGATCAACCGATTCCTTCGGATACCAAAGACCCTTGTGAATGGATGTCTTGGTGCACCGAAGATCCTTTTAACCTCTTTGAGGTGCGATTCGGTAGGCTTTGCTCGAAACCGTGCTAATAAGCAAACAAAGAAATGAATATCGGGTCGACTAGCGGTGGGTACATGAGAGAACCAATCAAGCTCGATATTCCTTCGGATCGATAGGTTTCCCAAACAAATCGGCTCCAATTTTCGGTGAAGTTACCATTGGTGTTCCAACAGTCACAATTATCCATACCATGATTTTCCAAAATCTCGGTTGTATATTTCGCTTGATTAATAAAAATTCCACGTGGGGATCGATGTATTTGTAAACCAAGAAAAACTTTAGTTCCCCATCGTGACATTTCAAATTTGCTTTTCATGAGATTTTCAAAATGTTTTGAAAGATTCGGATTAGTGGACCCAAAATGATGTCGCCCACGTAATCGAACAATCAAAATGTCATTTTGCATTTTTGTGTGAATAAGGTAGGATCAACCGTTCCTTTGGTGAAATTGTTTAGGATAAGGAAAGAGGACGATTCGTCATACCACGCCTCGAGCTTGCTTTAAACCATAGATTGCCTTTTTGAGTTTGTAGACGTAGTCCGGATGTTCCATGTCTATGAAGCCTTCGGGTGACTCACGACACTTCTTCTTTCGTAGTTCCATTCAAGAACGCGGTCTTAATGTCCATCCGATAAACCGTGATGTTTTTGTGAAATGCATAGGCTAAGAATATCCCGATCGCCTCAAGTCTAGCTACCGCGCGAATGACTCTTCAAAGTCTATCCCTTATTCCTGTCTCGTATCCTTTAGCCACAAGACGAGCTTTGTTGCGAATTACGCTCATCTCTTCATCCCTTTTGTTCTTCCATAACCATTTGAGATCAATGACGCGAATGTCAATTGGTCTTGGAACCATATCCCTAGAGTCATGTAGACGGTATTGGAGAAGTTCCTCCTGCATTGCTTCTATCCATGCGGGTTCTGCCATTGCCTCGCGAATGTTCTTTGGCTCTATATTGCTAATTGAGCAAAGGTAAATGCATAAGTCGCAATCGGTGGCAAGTTGACGTCTCGTCTGAATTGGCCTTGACGGTTCACCAATAACTTGTTCAAGCGGATGGTCTTTAGTCCACTTCAGAGTAGAAGGATACCGTATGTTATATGTATGCAAGTTAGATGGTTCTCGTAAGTTTGAAGATGATTCAGCTGATTCCGTAGCAAACGGGTTTTCAAATAAGTCTTCATCTAACGTTGCATCGTTCTGGTGTTGAGTAGGTTCTTCTTGAAATGATATGTTTTGGTTTTGCTCATCAACTGCTGGTAAAACTGTTTGAAGAATTGGAGTTGCTGGAGTAGATGTAGATGATTTTGATGGAGTTGGTGCATTGGTTTCGACCATTGTAGATGCATCTTCTGTTGGTGGTGGTAGATGATGTTGAGCGGGTGCAGCGGAATGATGGTTTGATGCATTTGTCGAGGTTCCACCATAGAATTCATCGAACATTAACTCAAAGAATTTCTCCCATTCTTGTTCATGAGGTGTGTCAGCAAAAGTTGATGGAGCTCTTTGTTGTACGAGTCATGAACTGATGTGTCCAAAAGTCTGCGGGTTTTGTGCGGGTTCTAGAGCGAGTCTCTCAGAAGCCATTTGTGAAATTTTATCAAAATTCACATTCATCGTCTCCATGATCCTCCTAGTTCTTCTGTTATACACCCTGAATGCCCTTGAGCTATCTGAATATCCAATGAAGATTCCAATATCACCTTTAGCTTTCAGTTTCCCTAGATCTTCTCTCGTTTATTGGATAGCACAAAGCGCCAAACACGTGAAAGTAAGAGATATCGTGTTTCGTTGTTCACTATTTCATATGGGGTTTTATTGAATCTTGGATGGATTAGGATCGGTTACGAGTGAAACAAGCGTTGGCAACAACATCACCCATAGAAATAACGGTGCCTTTGGAATAAATTAGCATTGTCGAGCGACTTCCACAAGAGTTCGATTTCTTCTTTCAACTACCCCATTCTCACGTGGAGTTCTAACAACCGATGTCCGATGAGTAATTCCAACATCTTCAAAATAAGCTCTTAACTCATTTGTGAATTACGTGTCGTTGTCTTCTTAGACGGTTGTGTTGCTTTTGAATAGAACTCCATTAGTGATGATGTTGGCGTGAGCATGAGAAGAATCAAGACGATCATTCCGCCCGTAGCTTCCATAAGAAGAAAACATTGCAAACGGTTAGAAATAAGCGGTTTAAGACTTACAAGTTCGAACTTAGAGAGTGTTAACAAAGATAGTGTGAAACACAACTCTAATCCTTACAAAGGCCGCTCGAACCGGAGTCCCACAAGTGAGATAACGCGATGTATCAAGCACATCTACAGCCGATGAGTCATTTGAGGTACACCAAGCATCACCTCACGATCAGAGACCGCTTGAGACACTCCCGTAATCCACGGGAGTTACCGAAGTGACCGCCGTGGTCGTTTGATGTTGACCGGCAGAGTTTCCATTCAATCATCGAGGATCACGATGTGAACCTCTCATAAATGTTCTCGATGATTGCTAAGATCTGTGAAGGACTCGATATGAACCATCGAATCATTGAAGACCTTATTGTTGATCAACAAGTGATTAAATGTCAAGTGTTCCTAAGAGATCTTTGATGAATCTCGTGGCTCTAGACTCAACAGTGCGTTTTGGTTTTCCCGGCGGAGACTAGGGAGAGGTCTCCTCTTCAATACCAACGATCTCTAAGAGAAAGCCAATAGTTTATGTAGGGTTTCTGTGAGAATGAAACAAGCTTCGCTGAGAGAAACTTGAGTGGCTAAGAAGGTTTAGCGCATGCACACCGGGTCCATGACGACTTTTAATCTTCAATACCGTGTCACTAAGTGACAACCAAGTATATATGAATTGAACCGGTGTTCCGCCTCTAAGTTGAATAACTGAGGGCTATTTCTTTTCACCCTTTTCTTTACATTTCTTTTTGATTCTTCAACTCCTTCTTTCTCCGATTCTCATTTTCTCCTTTTACACTCTTTCCTAAGGACTTCTAACACTAACTAATGGTAGTGTCCTTGGGTAGATCCTCCGGCTCAGGCGGATCATAGACAGTTATTCCTAACCTTAGTCACCTTATAACTCCATGACTAACCTATGTTTGCCATTATAACCACTTGTAAGTTAAAATATCTCTCAAAGGGTTTGTAAATGAAAACATGTTTGAACCACAGTGAGAGATAAGTTTTGCATAAATACTCTCCACATGTGCTTAATAGTTTTAATGGTTAAATGCACGGTGAGGAAAGAGCGCACTTTATGAATTGATCCACTAAAGATAGACAATCTCCGCGAGACACGGTTACGTTGAATAGTTAAAGAGTTACATTGTCGCTTTTAGGTGACAACTAGCTCTAATAACTACCTTGAAGGTGTAGACAAACCTCGAAGGTTGTCATACCCGTCGAGTTCATGTCTCATCAAGAGCTTCTCGAATGATACCTTCTACTAAGACGAGTCCTTTCGAGACACGCTTACATCACTAGCGAACTAGCTTGAAATTATTACCCGTCTGTGACAAGTCTTTTCGAGTTACGCATGGTGTCGTTGTCCATTCTTACAACCCTCATCGGAGTTTGAAGAAGTACTTGAATACGCCTCGTAAAGGTGATGATGATGCTCGGTGCTTCGCCTTTTGATCTTTTGATCTCAAAACCTAACCCATGTATATCTTGAATAATCATCGGCGATAACAAGAATATACTTTTCCTCAAACCGTGAGTGTCTTCACAGTCGCTCATGTTGCAAAGGGTGGTGGTACCAGCTCCTGATCGGGTTGATTAACCGATCGTGAGATGGTTCGAGGGAGCAAGACCACTAGTTCCTCCGGTCCACCCATTTGCTCTTTTGCTTTTTCCTTGTTCGCATGATGGACATAAGTGATCCTTGGTATTTGAACTTTGGAAGTCCAAGATCATAAGGTACAAGTACCGAGTCTTCCTTTACCCTTATCATCTTGAGGACTTGAGGTTTCTCGCCTTTTGATCTCAAAACCTTTGTCGCTTCGCAGAAGAGAACCTCCTCATCTGCTTCTCAGATCTTCGTAACTTACGCCCTCAAGCCGTTGTTTCGTTCGTGCTGGGTTTAGGAACGGAGTAGCCTCAGACGGAACAAACCGCTTTCGGAGGGTTTCGCTTGGGAAACTTCCTTTGTGACTCGAACTTGTAACACTTCCAAGACTTCCTCTTCTAGTTCTCCCAGTAGTGTACCAAAAGATCTTTCATCGAGGTGACCAACCTTGCCTTGTCCGACCGCTTCGAGATACCTTTCGCACGATTCTAGCTCGACATCTTCGCCAGAGGAAATCGCAATACAAAGACCTTGTTTCTTTGTGGACGCTTCCTTGATTCTAACAAAGAGAATGGGTTCCCAACATATCGTTAATGCTTTCAACTCTCATTGGGCCATAAGTCCATGTGCAACCTTGCTTCCAACTAGGTACGGATGTTGGTTTATATGATGCCGGTTTGTTGAGAAATGACATCATGTCATCCCAAATCGAGCTTCAATAGCGATGTGTTTCATGTTGACAAATGCCCAAAATATTTGCGCTTCTATGAGCTTAGGATGCTCATAGCCGCTTATCACGACCATAAGTAGACTTGGTGATGATCATGTAGAGCGCCTCCAAGGTCGAGGAATATTTTGAGCTCTACGTGAGAGTGTTCGTGATTACTCCTAGCCTCATCATAACCGATATCGATTAAGAATGGAGAGTGAGCTCTTCAAGAGTGTGGCATAAAGTTTGTCCGATTCGACTTGAATTAAGAGAATATCTTGAATAATCATCGGCGATAACAAGAATATACTTTTTCCCGTTAATGCTTCTCAAAACCTAACCCATATTTTATCACTTATTGTTCACAACATATCAAACGATTTGTGAATTACGTGCGTTATGCATTCACAAAGCATTCTTACAGACTTACGCTGTGAGAATCCTATCTTACGCTGAAGAAATGTTACGAGAAAAAGGAGTCCTTATGCGAGAGCTTATGCGAGTACATATATTTACCTTACGCGCAAGGCTACCGTAAGAGTCACCTTAAGCGCAGGATCATCGCACGATATCCTTCACAGATACGTCATAAGTCCATGTGCAACCCTGCGGAGTTTGAAGAAGTACTTGAATACGCGTGAAGGTGATGATGATGCAGGTGCTGCGTCTTTTGATCTCAAAACCTAACCCATGTATATCTTGAATAATCATCGGCGATAACAAGAATATACTTTTTCCGTTAAGCACCAAACTTTTTCTCTGTATATCATAGACGCTAGAGAGCATGTAGACCAAGTTTTAACACTTATTATGCAAAGAATCAAAAACACCCAAAGTTTATGAACTTTAACCCTAGTTTCAATTGATGTCCAATTCGTGTTTCGTGTATATCTTGAATAATCATCGATTTATAACAAGAATATACTTTTTTAATGCTTTCAACTCTCATTGGGCCACATAAGTCCATGTGCAACCTTGCTTCAGACTAGGTACGGATTTGGGTTTATATGATGCTCTTTTGCTTTTTCCTTGTTCGCATGATGGACATAAGTGATCCTTGGTGTATTTGAAAACTCATTAAACCTAGCGGGAGGCAAGGCTTTGGTGAGCGATCCGCCAATTGGTATTCAAGACCCACAAAGTATAATTCAACGGTATCCTGCTCCACATGATCCTTGATGAAATGATAGCGAGATCGATGTGCTTTGATTTCGAAAAGCCGAATCGAGTTGCACGAGATTGCAATGGCACTCGATTGTCGCAGACATCGGATTCTCACAAATACATAACCATAGTCTTTGAGTTGTGTTCTCATCCAAATGACTTGAGCACAACACGGGACATGGCTCCGAACTAGTAGGTTTGGGTTTATATGATGCTCTTTTGCTTTTTCCTTGTTCGCATGATGGACATAAGTAAACCAGCAAAGACAATATCAGTCTCGCTAGTCGTTAGATACATGAGAGACCCAATAATACTCTATTTGGTAGGTCAACCAATTTCCCATGTAAATCAAAGCTCTTTTTCCTTGTTCATGATGGACATAAGTCGTTAATGCTTTCAACCTCAACCTTGCTTCCGAACTAGAGTACGGTTTGGGTTTATATGATGCTCTTTTGCTTTTTCCTTGTTCGCATGATGGACATAAGTGATCCTTGGTGTATTTGAACTTTGGAAGTCCATTGACGATGTTGTCTTTGGCCGGTTTGTTGATGGTGTCGAAATTGAGATGGGATAACCGTCTCATGCCACAACCGGACTTTGTTCCGGATGCTCGTGTCATAAGACATATTGGTGATGAAGAGGCCATTTGGTTAATGTCGATAGCATACAAGTTTGTATCACGATTCCCGTTAAAGAGATTAGTGCCATTCAAGTTTTCTAACGAAGCAAGCATTTTTCCTAAAGCAACCTCTAAATCGCATCACGTAATCGCCTGAAAAACAAATTGTGTCCCAACCCTTCGACATAGTAAACCCGAGTGATCAAATAATTTACAAAAGGTATATCTCCATAACCCATGATAGTTGCTACATGATCATTTCCAAACGTCGGTTCCCATGAATTGCTAGACGAAATTGATCGTGACTTGATTCCGGTCATGTGCTTGGAGCAACCCGAGTCGACGATCCAAAGACATATTTCGATAACCTACCAATAACGAAGAAGAAGATTTTGGAAACCGTTTTGATTTTGGTTCCTTTGGGTTAGAGGTAGAATCTGATCACACTCATAGAAGTTATCTATTGGTTCATCACTCATTCTACCATTCGGGTGTGAAAGTTCAACCGTGGGTTTCAAATGTCATCCCTAAAGTAAACATTATGCTCCCTATCAGTAGTGTAAAGCCTAAGTCTCGCAACTAGTCTTCCTATTCGTTTAGCATAAGTTCTTTTGGGAACATTCTTCTTAACAGGCTTAACAATATCATTCTTAGAAACACAATCATCATGAACATTAGTTAGAGATTTCTTGCAAGTTAAACAAAGAGATTCAACACATTCATTAGACTTAGCAAGTTTCATAGGTTCATTACATTCAGATGAAATGTTTTTCTTATTACAAAGCGGTAAACTCCTTGGGTGTTCTTCTACTTTCTTCTCTTTATTCAAGCGACTACTCTTAGAGGCAAGCGAGACTCTATTGTTCCTTGTATTGCTCTTAGGCTTTAGTCTGCTGCTCCTAGAGGTGCTTCCTAGTCCTGTAGAAGGTAAGGCACACTCATTAGGATTCACAATTTTATCTAGAGAAGTGGTTTCAGCTTTCCTAGTCTCTTTAGAGTGCTTTTCTAAACTTATGTCGTTTGTTCCATATGTTTTAGATGTGGAGGCAGACGCATTAGTGGTACTCATCTTAAAAAGGCCAAGTGCTAAAACTTTTGGTTTCTCGATAACCTCTTTTCCTTTTCAACATTTTGTTTAGGCAAGGCGGTGGAGTGACTCGTTTTGATAAATCATTTTCTCATTGACTTTTGGAGGAGGCATAGAGACAGACATTTTGGTTTTAAAACCGGTTTGGGAACATTTGCTTTCTCCTCACCAATGGTTTTGTAATCTTAGTATCCACTTGCCTTTCCTTTTGACATTCCATCCGAGCCCTCAAAAGATCATTTTTGCTTTCATGTCATTGTAGGCACGCTCATCTGACAGTTTGTCATACTTGCATTCCTCGGTTTTTCGATCAAGTTGTTTAAAATATGAGACATTTTCTTTTCAAGTTTCTCAAGTGCTTTTCATATTTTGAAACAATTTTGGAGGTCTCAGTGGAGTCTTTCATGATCTTCAATGAATATGTTTGTAAAATAATGGACATAATATCGGTAGTCGAACATCTTGAAGAGAGAGTCATTTAGATTTTCCAAAATTTGATGTGTTCTACACAATCATTAGCTTGCTTTACCGTGGATTTATGGTCCTTGACAAAGTCAATTTGTTTCTTTCAAAAACGCTTGTTCAAAATGAATTACCCTTGAGTTGATGTTATTCACCGAGGGCAATTTGAGTCTCAAAATACTTTTTATTTTCATTATCAAAACTATTAAACCGGATGTTTGTTGTAATATTGGTTTTAGTTTTAACAATGTCTTGAAGATCCATAATTCTAGTTTTCACATTTTCTAAAATACTTCTCGCATCACTTGTGTTAAAATGATTGTTTGAAGACATTTGTTCAATGTTCGAAGAGAATTTGAGACAACAAGCTGTTTTGAAACAGATTTTGAAACAGTGTTGACTCTTTGTTTGAAACACTTGGTGTGATGGAAAACTTTGACTTTTCTTTTGATTAACAAAAGTAATTCCATTAATTTTGTTCCATTTGTTATAATCAATTGGTTTGATTTCGGATTTTTGTTGCATTTTGATCTACTCTCCTCGAGATAGTTCTAACGTTTTAAGAGAATCACGAACAATAATGGGTTCATGTAAAACATTTCCATTGTTTAACATATTCGAGGTTTCGAGCTTTCTTGAGGAGCGAAGAAGGTCGTTACCAAGTGCCATTCTATGATTAGTATGAAAGCAGATTTACTTGATTAGAAAGCATCTTGTTTGTTTGAGCGAGAATGACCCGTTGTAAGAAGCAAATTTTCAAAATTTTGGATTTTTCATTTTATCAAGAATTTCATCAAGAAGAGATCTTCTCATTTTGAAAAATCAAGAATCAATGCTTCTTCTCTTTTCAAGATCGAAAAACATTTCTTTTGTTTAGAAAGTTGGTCATTTAAATCGAAAATTTCCTTGTTTAAAGATTTAATTTTTAAGTTCAAATTCACATCAAGTGTGTTATACTTGATTTGCAATAGTTGTTCTTTAGAAACCAAATTTCGATAACCAATTTCTAATTCGATTCTTTGTTTTATGAAATTCAAAGGCTTTAGCATTCTCCTTGTAACTCTCAAGCTCGGTGGTCAATTTAGCATTCGCGCCTTAACTGCGATTGACCGTTCTAACTTTCTCGATTTCAATGCCACAATTATTGATTAATGATTCAAAATAAGCACGTGTTTCCTCATCGCCTCGGTGTTTTGTGCCACACGACCTCCACTAGGATCCACGTCAGAGTCTCGAGTTACTATTGCTACAACTCGGATTGTCTAGGTATGTATCATAAGTAGGTGTCGATGTCATAGAATGATGTTCGTCATGAGTAAACACATCAAATATGACATTGTTATAGCATGGATCGGTGATTGGTACCTCGACATTGCATTAGCGTCATAGAAAAGAGGTGTGTCGAATCGGTGTCGTACTTAGTCTCCGAAGATTTGCCATGAAGATGCGGTTTGCATTGATTTCCTCGAGGTCTTCCAAACAATCCATAATAGCGAAAAATCATTTTCCTCAAGACTCAACTATAATCCTACATCTTTCGTGCTAACAAGATAGCTTTACGAAGATAGTCGGTCTTCTTGTTCGGCTTAGTAGGATAATTCCTTGCCATGTGACCCAATCCTTGACAGTTATAACACTTAACTGGATTACCCCGATTCACATTTCCATAATTCCCAACGATCGGGCCGCAACATTCCCATTCGATTACCCATCGCCTATTCCCAACATTCGACCCATCCGACAGCCTTGATTCGAACCGCTGATTACCCATGTGAAATCCAAGAGCATATCCATGTTGATTCCCAATAACTCCAACCATTTGTCCTGATGACCCATATTCACACCCTACCGTGCAATTTGCACTGCTTGCAGTGTTTGAAAACCTTTGGTTATTGTTAGTTGGTGTGGAATAGCGACTTAAGAATGCTTTACCCAAAATGCGAATGCATGTAGCAAAGCTTGTTCTTGTTCCATTTCAAGATCGTGATTCCTTGTTCTGGTAATGTTGTTGTTCGGTGGATAGGTTTGTTGAGGATAACTTGTTGTTGTGGAATGTATTCGCATTTGTTGTTAGTGGAAGATGATGAAGCTTGTTGTTGTGTATTCACCGAGTTTGAGTCTTTGCAATGAGTGCCAATGGATCATGATTCTTTGCTAATCTTTCTTTCTTGACTTCATTCACTTCATTTTGATTTTGTTTGAAAAAATCGTTGAGTTGATCAAAGTTCACTTGATGTAAGTCTTTTGTTTGGTTGACAATAGTGACATATCGTCCCCATTCTTCTAGTAGATTGTTCGGGAACTTGATGTTGCTCACGATAGTTACGGGTGCCAACTTGTTTCGATCGACTCATTCATTAAAGTCGTAACCTTCCATAGTAGGATTCAATGGATTCTCCGGAGTAGATGTAAACTTCTCCCATGCGCTTAGCGACTTGTTCTCCGTATCTTGTTGACCAATTTACATTCCATGACAAAGCCGTCTAACATGTTCCCACATATCGAAAGCGGTTTCTGGCGCTCTCTTGAAAGAAAGATGTCTCTTGGTAAACCTAGTTGGACAATATGAATTTCCATATCATCTCGCTTCGACTTGTTTCGATCCTCTTGATTGTATTCGATTCCTTTTGAACATGAAAAGATGGTGGGACGGGAGTTGTTGCATCAACATTTCCGTGGTCTTGGACTTGTCGAGGTATGAAGGGTCCATTCGTAATGGATTGAATCATCAATTTTCCATTAGGTTTGGTCTTAATGTAACGAAGCATACGACTTGTCCATTGAAGATAACCACCTTTTTCCAACATAGGAGGACGGTTTTCGACACCGGCTGCATGAATATCTTGTTGAGTTGCCATTGATGAAGGTATGATATGATAAAGTTGATGTAGGATCGATTCAACGATAAAGGAGTTGTGTTTGATGAAGATTAATCTCGGTTGTTGTAGTGAAAATTTGGTCTAAAAACTTAAAACCTCAATAACTTCTTTTCGGAGCGTTTTTAGGACTTGAAGGTTGACCTAGTTCATTCGGTCTATTCTCCTCGTTCACGGTCGTTTTGATGGGTAGAACAAAACGGAGTTACGGTTCAAAAGTTATAGCCGTTAGAGTTTTGCTCAAAATCTTACTCGTAAACCTATTATTAAGCGTAGAAATTGGTGCTTATCGTAGGATTGCTTATGCGTGGGATGCTTATGCATAAGCGATATCTTCTGGCGTAACTGTTAGGCTTAAGCGTAAGCTTATGCGTAAACAAAAATGCTTAGTCGTAAAAACCTTACGCGTAAGTGTTAGCTTATGCGTGAGTGTTACTAAAAGAGTTTATGCTTATGCGTAAACTTAGGTTTAAAACCAAAAATCCTTTACACTCTCACGGTGTAAAAGATATCCACAAGTCAAGTGTTCCACACACTTATCCAAGTGAGGAAGCAATCGTAACCGTTAAGCTCGAAGAATCGCACCAAAATCTTATGCGTAAAATTCAAATCTTAAGCGTAAAACCTTACGCAGCGTGGGATTAGGGTTTTGACTTTTCTTCTGGCGTAAAAAGAGGGTTTTGACCAAATGTTGCTTACTCGTAAAACCGCGCTTTAGCAAAAACACGAATTTTCACCAAAACACGCTTCCAATCTATTTCGCTTGCACAAACTTCTTCCAAAACACTTAAAGATCAATAAAGCCTACAACGTTAACCTTAAAACCTCGTAAAAATCAAAACTTTAAGCAAAAAAGCCCACGCTTATAGGAAAACGCAACTTTCTTTGTAAAGCTTTAATAAAAACGTAACACAAACACTCCTAAACCATTGTTAGGCGATTGATACCAATTGTAGGACCTCAAATATATCAACCTTATATCACAAATACCACATTTACCACTTTACGCGTAGACCACGAAACACAAACACAAACTATGCGTAGAAATAAAGAAGGAAAGATTAAGAGAAAGATGGTGACTTGATGTTATAAAACCGTGTATGTGTAGAGAGAAAGATGAACACAAGATGTTGTATATTCCAAAGAAAACACACACACACACACTTTCACACACCCTCAAATGACCATTTGAGGGGTATTTATAGTACAAGGTAAAACGCCTAATGGGCTTTCCATGGGCTTCGTGGATATGGGTTGGACATGGATTGGATGACAACTTATACAAGGCTAGCTTACCATAACTTCTAGCCATTTAGCTTAGTCCAATCCACGAGCCCGTTGACTATTCTAATCGATATCTAACACACGTTACAAAGTTCCTAAATGTGAATGACCATCACTTCTAATAAAAACTATTAAGGCTATGATACATTCAACCAAAGCTACATTGAATTAGGGCGTTTGGGTTATCTCTGCTTTGTTACAATACTACTAAAGAATTTCTTTTTATGCATTAAAAGGAGTCGAGATAAACGCACCTTCACATTTTCTTCATATAGACACACACTAGAACACAATATCAAAATTCTCATTCGTTTCGACTAAAATATGAATTTTTTTTGTATCTAGGATCAAACATGCCTCCTGTAACTTTCAATGACCACAAAGATACTCTCAACTACATTCCCAAACACCACAAAACTAAGGGTCTTACTCCGGCAGAAGTTAAAATCTTTAAGGCAATAGAAAAACGATATTTTCATGAGGGTAGAACCATTGAACCATCTTTTTTAGAAGGCACAAACATTCGCCAAGAACTTGCCACCATTAACTTTGATGGTCTCCTAGACATCAATGAACAAATTTGTCCTAAATTTGTTCTAGAGTTCTATGCTAGTGTAATGCTCACAACCAATGATCGTGGACTTATGTCACTTGGATTCAAAATAAACCAACATTCTTCTCCGTCAATTTGCGGAAGTCCTTGGCATTCCATGTAAAGGTACATGCCCTTACACGGATAAGTGGTCCCTTTCAATCCTTGACTCAATTGTTGATCGTATGCCTCCATACGACACTCCTCTAGTTGCAAAAGAAATAATCTGAGAACATATTTTCCTTGCTAGAACTTCAAACACTAGGACAACCCGTACCGGTAATGAAATCAATAAAGATCCATTTGGCATGGAGCTCAATAAGCTTAAGCCACAATTCAAAAAGTGGGAAGAAGTTCTTAGGAAAAATGTCTTGTGCACCATAGGTAATCGGGATCACATCAATGCATGTCTTTGTTACATGCTTTATAGTTTTTCAACCCGCCAACCATTTAACTTAGCCTACTACATTTCCAAAAGGATGGTGGACGTACCCATGCTAGAAACCACCGCCCTTCCCTACGGGATGCTTCTCACCCGTCTCTATAAGGCCTTTGTACCCATTCCACCAAATCTTAAAGGGTTTTGTCCTGACTACTCTCTCATTAATCACATCTTTGTGCCATTAAGTGATAAAAGGGTAGCAAATATTCAAGGAAAACGTCCTCAACCTCCCTCTTCCTTATCAGCATCGATGAGCGAGGATGATGGACTTCCCAACTCTATGTTTCCTCCTATTGACTACCTACGACAACTTTCGGAGATGGAAAACCAATCCGAAGAATTCAAGCAAATAAGAGGAATGTTCAAGTGCATTGGCAAGTACCTTATGAAGATGAACAAGAAATTGGATAGGCAATGAGAGGCTTTTATGAGTGTTTGGCACAATCTCTGTAAAACAATGATGTATGGTATATTTTTCTTCTCCTAGGATGATAACTAAACTTTGAACGATTATGTGAACAAACCATGTCGTGCAGGGAGATAACATCTTGATGTTATCATTTTCACCTCTTTTCACATTAATAGTGAAATCATTAGCCCCGATCAATCTATGCCCATCGTGTGTTAATATATGGTTTATTGTTATTTTCTAATTACAACTAATTAATTACACATGTTTTAGGAAAAATACTGAATTTAAGCGGGTTCGGGCTTCAAAATGCCATCTGTTAATATTTTTGAGTCGTGGATACGACGGAACCAAAATTTGGTTCCGTCTTTATAAAATTTTGGCTCCGCCAAAAACCATCTGACGGATCAGACGGAACCAAAACCAAAGTTCCATCTGTATGTCTCCAGGGTTCCGCTGGCTTGCAGTTATAATTTTTCAAATTTTCTCTTTTCCCGCACTCTAGTTCACTCACTTTTGTTATTAGGATACTTCTTACTACTATTCACTCACATTAGGATTATGTCTACTCACTTGCACCCATAGGATATGCATTTCCCACCGTAATTGGAAATTATCAAAAATCACTCAAGTTACCTTTCTACATAAAGGAAAGAACCAAAATTTTGGTTCCTTGCAATCTGTGGGTGTCTGACCCCAAAGATCTTGCAATGATTGCAACACATTTACTGCATATCCTTCCTATCTCACTCAACAAACATCCATTCGATTGACTTTGGATGATTTGACAAGCTCTTAAACTCTCCCATATCATTAGAAACCACATTTGTTGTATGGATTAACATCAAATCAACATACATTTGCCATGAATTTTCATTTCTATAAATTAGCACTTCCAGGATGATCATTCCTCACATCTTCATCACAAACAACCTGTGCATTTTTGTACCTTCTAAGCAAAATCAAAATGACAAAATCCTCTAACTCATCACCTTTAAATAAGCCACCTAAAAGAACCGCAAGGATTAGTGTTAGACCTTGTTGTTTCGTAAACTTAGCCTCATCATCATCAGACTCTTCACCCATTAACATCTCATCACCCATAAGAGATGAGAATTTCTTAACTCTAAGTACTACAACACCTCCATCAAAAACATAAACATTGGTAACTACTCCACTACCAACCAAGACTCGATAGCACACACACCACCTCCCGCTCCAACACAAAACCAAAATCTTCATCACCACCAAAGTCACCTAAACTTGAACCTATTGAGCTTTATGCAACACCACCCACTTCTCCTCATCTATTCTTTGAAAACTTGGATGATTTTCCACCAAGACCATCAAATCCACCTCCTCTACCATCCTTTGAATCAATCGAGCGATTGCTCACAAATCACCGCGACCTTCATCCATGCCCAATGAGCCAATACATAGTGAATCATCTCAACCATCTCAACCTCAACCTCTACTATTTCACCCATTGTATAGGGAAATTAATGGGCCACTCTATGGAGATCACAACCATCATGAAACCCAAGATGATCAACCTTCACAGCAACCTCAACCTCAACAACCTCAATCCTTTTTCCCTAATTTTAGGGAAATTGATGAATCAATGTGGATTGATCCTCCAAATACACAAGAAACTAATAACATCCTCAATGAAATGAATGGTCTTCTCACTTTCAAAGACATGATAGGTTCCCACATACAAGAAGCCATGCATTTACAAGAAGTCTTGTTTTCCACCTCAAATGACATACCATCACCACATCTTTCAAGGTCACGACACTCAATCAACAAATCCACCACCACAACCAAATAACAATCAATTCTTAGCACTTCCACCCAACTTCCCTTGCCATGGTTGTTCCATGTGTGAAAGCACCGTAAAAATAAGTGAAAGAACCAAGATAATGGTTCATCAACTCCAAGATGAGATGAGGTTCATTCTCAATCACATTCTTGAGCGTCTTAATGCTCTTTCACATCCTTCAACACAATAGATAAGATATGATGATTTTATCTCTTTTAATTTTCTAGGATTTTATTTCTCTAAGTTATTTTGTTAATTTTTGCATTTCTTTCACATTATCATCATTATTGCTTTCATTTATGACTTTTAGTCATAAACATTTTACTAATGAATGATGTTTATTAATTTTGTGTGTTGGTTGTGATATTTAGATTGTACATTGTATGCATGGCTGGTTTGGATTATTTATCACTAACCTTTGTTTTGTTGCATTCAAAATCTATGTATATTTTATTTGGCACCCCAATAAGGGGGAGTATAGGCCCAGGGAGAGCTATTCAAGCTTGGGCTTACCTACCTTCTGCTACGCTTCTTTTCTTTTTGTTTCGACAAAAAGAGGGAGAAAATATTATAATCAAACTCTCTATTTTATACAACTTGAACATCTAAATGAAATTAAAAAGTTGCATAAAACAGGTTTAATATATATTTTTAAAGACTTGTACTTTATTTATCTCATTTCTTGAAAATAAACTTTATG
The DNA here is from genome assembly GCA_022545495.1 of Chrysanthemum lavandulifolium. Lineage (NCBI taxonomy): Eukaryota > Viridiplantae > Streptophyta > Magnoliopsida > Asterales > Asteraceae > Chrysanthemum > Chrysanthemum lavandulifolium. The sequence continues at coordinate 157,023,366 of CM040246.1, forward strand.
TTTTGTCCTCGATAAAGGGAGATTGTTAATACAAATATCGTCCAACAAACGTTATTTATATCTTTACAATCTTTGCTATATTTGGTTAACGAAAATTATAAACTTTATTTTAGCAAAACATAAATCTAGTTAAGTCCTTTGTATATATAGTTGCAAGTCTTTCATAAACAACATCATTTGATTTGCTACAACATTCAAACTACAAGTTTACTTTGTAGAACACTTTAATCAAAATAAAATATATTTTACATCATTCCATGATTGCAAATCTCTTTAGGATATTTGAAAGATATAGTAAATATTTTGGATATATTTTCACTCTAAGGATCTTTAGAAAGATATGTTGAATATCTTGTTTAGATTGTTACTCAAATAATCATGAAAAGATATGGTAAATATTTTGGTTAGATTCGATAAAGATTTGTGAGATTTTCTGTCAGGTCCCCACAGAATCAAACAACTACACAGACGGATCCCTACTTTTGGATCCATCCCATCTGTGGTTTGCTGAAGGCTCTTGCCTATAAATATCAAGCCACACCATGTTTATTTTTCATCACTTACAAGCATAAAAACATCATACATTCTCTCATTCATTATTCATTCTTTCTAACCCATTCATACTTCATTTTAGTGAGCTTCTTTTGTAGCAAGAAGATCAAAACATTATCAAAAGACTTACAAGCTTCAACAGTGTGTTGCAAAGTCTTGTTAGTTCATCATAGCGTGAATTATAGTTAGTTCATACATCATTTCTTGTACCAAATAATCATAAACCTCTGATAGTGATCGGTTAGTATTTTAGTCCTTAAATTACATAGTGTGATGGGAGTGGTTGTACCCTTGTAAAAGAACTCGACATCTAGCTTTGTGTCAGAAATATTGTGTAAGCAAAGTGTAAAGGTTTTCTCCGCCGGTTAAAGGAGCTTGTTGATTAGTTAGGATAAACTCTCGAGTTGGAGACTTGGGGAGTGGAGTAGGGCAAGGAAAAAGAGTCCTTGTAGACCGAACCACTATAAACAATCGTGTTGTGGTTTGATTGTTTATCTCTTTACTTGCATATTACGTATTGTCATTTATTTACATTAACTCACAAGCAAATAGATTTTAAAAATGGTAAAAACTATTCAACCCCCTTCTAGTTTTCCACATAGCTGTTGCATCATAACATTTTATCATAAACATTTCGATGCATCCGCACTAATTCATAAACTGCATGCATATTCAAAATTTCAATGGCCTTTAAAACTCTTCCAAGACATTGTGAATGAAATAGTGGTCTTTAAAACATTTCATAATGCTAAATAATATCATTTTACATGAAAACTCGTTAAAGTCTGTCAATTCCCGATTTCTTTACTAATTGTCTTTAGAGATGAGTTGGAACATGTCCCATACTTCTGAAACACTTATATTGCCTTGTAACCCTTCGCCTAGAAACACGTCAATTATTTTGAATATGACATGAGTACAAACTCAAGCCTGAGTACCCTCATCTTTTCACCGACACCAATCTGACAACCAACACAACTGAATCCCGGGATGTGATTCCTTTAATGGGAGGAACCTGTAGCTACTCGTACATTTCAGTTTATTAAATTAACTATTTACTTATATTTATTTTTACTTTCAATTTTTTAAAAGTAAATACTTTCACGTATAATCAAGAAAGTTCAATCGCGTAAGCTTAACTCGTAACCAACACTAGATTATGTTCAGTCTAGATGTTCTTTATACTTTATTTTGTATAATAGTCATATTTTATATGTACTATTGCTATTTTGCCATTTTTACGTAAACCTTGTACGTTTTACGATTTATGCGTATTTGAACCTACGCTTCTAAGTTTTAACAATATTTACGCACTCCGTTAAACTTATCACTTATTTAATATACTAATATAGAGTATACTGATAAGTTTTAATATTTTAAAGTTACCCGGTTTTAAGTTTCATGACTTAAGGACTTAATATTAGCAATTACCGGGATCAAACTACACCCCGTAAGTTCAAAGTTATCATAAAAACTAACAACTAAACCATCTAACCATGAGGTGGCATTCAATGAAGACTCACCAAGGCCATGTGGCCTTGTGAGATTACACATAGCATCTAAACTTGGCACCTAATATTCATTGCATGCAATATAATATAGGTTTTATCTTCTCATTTGTTATAATACAAACTCATCAAATTCTATCCCTAGCTCCTCCTTGATTGTACACCTTAAATCACCATATCATCACCATTCTTTGATTTCCAAGTTAAGTTTAAGTGTTAAGGATTGAAGATATAGTGAATTCTACATGGTTCTTGGTTCAATTCTCTCCACACAAGTTGTGATCTTGGGTTTATAAGAAGGTTTAGAGGCTGAAGTTATAAAGTTTTTACAAGGCTTATATAAGGTTAAAATCAAGGTTAGGTTGAAGATTGAAGAAAGGGTAAGAGACTAGAAGGGTTAAAAGTTGATATGTTGTAGTTCTAGTTGTTTTCATCCATTTCATTGTAAGACTTATGTTTATTTTCATGTTCTTTCAATATGGTTGTAATAATATATCGGAATTTTATGTATTTTTTATTTAAGAATGATTTTGTAAGTATTTGACATTGTACACATGGTTTAAACTATGAAAACAAGCTCAAACAAGCCTTAGGTATACTCTAAAAAACTGAAACTTAGAACAGTCCCAAAGAATGAATGTTCTTCAAAACTCAATGATCTTTGAGCCTTAGTTAAAATGATAGGATTGTATATCTATGTCTTACAGTTATTTCGCCCGTAACTCCTCCAGATGAGTAAATTTCAACCAAAATGGTAAAACATGTCGAAAATCGCACATCGATTTCATATTGAAAAAGCTCATCGTGCGGTCATTTCCAAGACTTGGTCTAGTTTTATGAAATGTAGCTAACCTTTAACTTAAACGTAGCCGCAAGTCCCGCATCAAATGGATTTGTAGAACTCAACTTATCGCCGTTTTGGTGGAAGTGTAGTTGACTTTCTTCGTTGGTGGTAAGTATTTATTAGTAGTTTGACATTTGTTATAAAAGTTTTAAGACTATAAGACTAATAGATTACGTAAAAGATTAAAATACTTTTCAAGGATATAAAAATCAAAGCATAACATATTATGGTTTAGAAATAATAAGAGTTGGGATAACTAAATTATAAAAACTAAACGTTGACAATTAAGTATTATTTGAAACCATTTATATAAAAACCAAGGTGGTAGGATCCACTATAAAAAAATGACTCGATTACCTTTCTATAAGATTAAATATGACTTATACATAATATTTACGGAATAGTTGGTTTGATAAAAATGACATAAACCCGAACTTAGGATAACTTACCAATAGGGATTGTTATTATTTTTAAAACTTGATAAAATCTAAACTTTTACATTTTTGTAAACTTATAAAGATGTGTACAATTTCAAAAGTATATAAATAATTTTATAAAACTCTTTTCATATGTTCTTGTTATATATACCTGAGACGCGATTACTATATTTTTAGGTCGTTGTTAAAGCTCGCGACTTTCCTGTACACTTAATCTCGTCGAAACCTATTGCTTATTTTTATGGTGAGTTCATGCCCCCTCTTTTAGTTATTTTGAACTACTTTTTGGATGAGAATGCATGCTCGTTTTACTTACATATTTTACTCGTTTATTGAAACACTTTACTTGTTGCTGAAATACATTACTCACTTTATTTAAATTCATTACTTATTTTATTTGGACACAAGTACTTTAAACTATTATGCCTGCATAATCGAATGTACCGAATACATAACCGAATGAACCGCCCAGACTACTATGTACATATATGAACGAATGAATTGGTCACATAAACGAATAAACTGGTAACATGACCGAATAAACTGGTCACATAATCGAATGAACTGGTAACATGCCCGAATGAACTAATCACATAACAGAATGTACCGGACAAACAAACATTAAATCTTGAACTAACGAACTTGGTATAATCTTGAACTAACGGACTTGATATAATCACGATCTAATGGACTTGGTACTATCTTGAACTAGCCACTAAAATTGTGTGGTTTGTACTTAACTTTTACACTTATATTTATCATCAGTAATTTTTATTTAGACCTAAGATGTCACGAGTCTTGTATGGGCGGGATTTGTTACAGGATTAGGTTGACATATACTTGTCATGGGGTTTTACTTAAAAAATCCTACATCTTATTTACGTTTACACTAAACTTATGAAGTAACCAACCTTTGTGTTGACACTTTTAGCATGTATTTTCTCATGTTTTTGTAGACATAACTTTGGATTGGATCATTAGAGTCGCATGGCATGTTTTGAAGACAGTGATGCACTAAACTCACCATTCGATAATATTTTTGAAAAACATTTATGTAATCTTATACTTTGGAACCTCTTGTTATAACTCTGATATTATTTAACGAATGGTAACTTTTTAAAATGTCTCATTTAGAGTTTGTTTTCTATAACTTATACTTTCTGCTATAAAGTAATACCACAGTGACACTATCTTCCGCTGGGATATTTTAGTGGTGTTACAACAGACATATAGATCGTGGAGAACCAATCTTTTTGATACTCCAATCATAACGTGCAACAACAAAGAAGCGATTTATTAATGTGATTTGGTCGGGTCTCCTAGGGACTAGTTAGATCAGTTGTTAAACCGATCTATTTAACAACTGTGATTTTATAATAATAGAGCTAAGATTTGATTTCTCCATAATTTAATCATACAATCATGTACAAAAGTTCGAGCTCTTCCGAATTGCATTCATTACCATGCACAATAATATTGCGATACAAATAACTTAGAAAAGATTCAACATTTAAGTTACAACCCAAAATAACTTTAGTTGGAAAACGAAAATTGCAACATTAATCAAAACCCTCAAAATATGAGCTTAATAAAGTGCTACTAAGTACTAACTACTAGCCAAAATCCAATCTGCCGAGTCGCAAATATAAAGGTGAGATCCACTCCACTCAAAATAAGAAAAGCAATCAAGCATGAAAAAAGTAAAGGTCGATGACGTTTAAATCCATTCCTTATAGGGCTATCGTTATTGTTGTTGTCGTTGTTACATCTCAAACATAAAATAAACTAAATCGTAATCTACAAGGATAGTTCAACACGACATCAAGAATTGTATACATTCTCGTTTACAAAGATTGCTTAGATTGGGTAGTACATACCTCATAAGTCGCGCCACAATGAAAACCACGCATTGACGACGACATCTATCTCACTTATACTCAACGACCTCTCTTCACCCCAAGGGAGATATGTGTACCATTGTAAATAAATAAATAATGTTATAGCATTTGCCATTTGGTATAAAAAAGAAAATTCAAAGATATTTAATAAGTACTTACTATATTCGGAAAATCATCATGTTGATATTTCAACACAAAGTTAAGAACCCACTTCATGACATGGAATCCACTCCCACATGTCCTCTTGCAGTTTACAATAGGAAACTCCCAAATCAAATGACCAACATCCCTAAAAAAGAGAAAATAAGCAACAATTTCTATGTTAATGATTATAAAATATAAGTGAACTCGAATTCAACTTAAAAATATTATTACCGTTCCACAAATTTAACAAGATAGTATTCTTCTTTGGTTCTCTTTTCTTCCCACTTATAAGTATCCAATATGAATCCCCTTCCGTGCTTTGGGCAAATAATGAGAAGAACATGATGACCATTGTATATGTGCAACTAATTACAAAACATGATGACCACGTATAAACCAAGTAACTTAAAAAAAATATAAAGATAAAGATGGTACCATCTTACCTTTGTAGGTACGGTGCCACAAAAAATCATGACCAAGTCTCACAATTCAATGCTACATCAAGTAAATTAGAACATTAATGTTCGTGTCCATGTGTGTGTGCTGTGATCATTTCGGGTTCTAGAATCCGGTATTGTTATTTAGATTTGGTGAGTTTTCCTTGAGAATATAAAGTGACCTGATTAAACACATTAACAAACTTTGATCAAACACATAAGCATATGACATATAAACCAAATATAACCCAGACCCAAACACCCCTTGCTGGAGGTTGCAACAGTATCCAAACACCCAATCCAAACAAATAATTAACATACCTAGATCGTGATAACACTCATGCATGTAACAATTAATTAACACACCTCGAGAAAAGAGTGAGAATGTTGGTTCCTAGTTTCTCGCCTGCCAAAAGTTCAATGATGTATATTGGGTTGATTAGAAGAGTAAAAGCATCAACATCCCGAAAGATCTCCTTTTTGAAATAAACAATTTGTGGCATGGCGCAATCCTCATGGGCCATCCGACAATAATATTCCTTCCTCACAGCCTCAAATTTCTCATCTATATCCTCTTTCAAAGAATGTAACCATTTTCTAATATCGCCTTTTTCCTTCTCGACTTTTGTGACAGCGGGTTCTCTTAATGTATTTTTCCTTTTCTTGCTCACCTATACATACATCAATACATATGAATCATTTCCAAGCCTATCAATCCTAACCCGTAAATTCTATGAAACTAGTTCCAAGCCGTCAATCATAACCCATTATTTTGGATCGCTGTATTATTTCACTCACTGAGTTCTGTAGATCATTTCTATTTTCTGAATAATATTTAGCCTCATATGTGAATGCATATTATAAGTCGGGTATTATTGAAGAAAAATCGGCAGCATTTCCCCTTAACTCCTCAAGTATGTGCATAAAACGCAAACTCATGGGAGTAGGAGAAATGATGTCGATTTTTCTCAAATAATACTTGATCTCATAATACGTAATCACATCCTAAATGAGATAAAATATTTAAAAGCGATCCCAAATGGGGACAATCCGAAACTAACCTCTATTAGGTTAATTTGAACGGTATTAAACTAAGATGATATGAATTTAACTAATTTATACTAAATGCTTAAATGTTACCATAAAATATATTGTTAATATCTTTGTTAGCTTGAAGTTTAGTTAAGTACCTTACTTCAACGAATCAATATTAGATAGGTATCAACGTGACTCATAGAAATTTCTTCGCAGATGCCTATATAAACAAACCATCGATATCAACAAACAAAGCTTCAAATAAACACAAATTTACTCATAGATGAGTTCCGTGTTATAAAATATAAGAGATAAATAGTAAACATAGTTATAATATTAAGTACCTTTTAAATTGAGATAATATATATACTTGAAATTGAGGATTTTTTGAAGCATTTATTGTGTTTTTTTTTGGAGCATTTATTGACCTTCTTTAGCTGTTTTGATGAAAATATGAGACCAACTTGCATATACTGTTTGTTGATAGGGAGCCGTTGAGGTTGGAAGTGAATAGATCGGTTATTTACGAAAAAACCGTTCTATTTGAAAGAAGTCGTGATTACAGCTGAGTTGGGTTGGAGTATGTGGCGTGTAAAAGATCGGTTGATACGCAAGGACCGATGTAATTATATTTAAACTTAGTTAAAACGGTTGTTATCTTAATAACCAATCTATTTGTTAGCTTTCCCCTCTTTCATGTTAGTTAGATCGGGTTTTAAGAAAACCACTCTGTTTAAAGTGATCTACATAATTAACAACATATTTTAACAACAATATTTGGACTTCTCAAAGCAAGATTACAAAGAAAAGTAATCATCTCTATTAGTTATGCTTCGATCCATTTATATCAACTTGGACTATTATCTAAACATATTTACGCCAATCCTGAAGTAAAAATAAAGAAATTTAAAACCTCATCTTCAAAGTGTTCATAATAATGGTCTTAAGTAAATAGACAAGATATGATACTTACAGAGTCGATAAAAATTGGATGATGCTATTATTAGTTTTGAACATATTGGTCAAATCTACATGGTCAATGCAAATGGAACACCACGACCTACCAACGTGGACCAACTCCTGCATCCTCACTACTTGAGTAGAAATTCCTATATTATCTGTGGAAGTCTCAAAATGTGAAGGCTCTAAAATTTGACAACTAAGTACTAGTTATTAAAAAACAAATTATTACCGTATAATTTTGTATTACATTATCTTCATACACAATGCAAATACATCAAGCTTGTCATGTCTAAATAAAACTTGAACCCACATTATTTTGGTTGGAAAACATATCACACTATTTGATACTTTTAGGTTATAAGACCTTTGACATGATACTTTTATATCGTATAATTTTTTGTTAACCTTTTATTCAATTAGTTACTCCATAACTAACATTAAATATCGACAAGTATTCATTCTTGAAACTTGAATATTAACACGTTTACGGGTGGTAAGATTTAGACTTATGATCATAAACACAAATTTACTCATAGATGAGTTCCGTGTTATAAAATATAAGAGATAAATAGTAAACATAGTTATAATATTAAGTACCTTTTAAATTGAGATAATATATATACTTGAAATTGAGGATTTTTGAAGCATTTATTGTGTTTTTTTGGAGCATTTATTGACCTTCTTTAGCTGTTTTGATGAAAATATGAGACCAACTTGCATATCTTGTTTGTTGATAGGGAGTAGTTGAGGTTGGAAGTGAATAGATCGGTTATTCTGAAAAAACCGTTCTATTTGAAAGAAGTCGTGATTAACGGTGAGTTGGGTTGGAGTATGTGGCGTGTAAAGATCGGTTGATACGCAGGACCGATGTAATTATATTTAAACTTAGTTAAAGCGGTTGTTATCTTAATAACCAATCTATTTGTTAGCTTTCCCTCTTTCATGTTAGTTAGATCGGGTTTTAAGAAAACCACTCTGTTTAAAGTGATCTACATAATTAACAACATATTTTAACAACAATATTTGGACTTCTCAAAGCAAGATTACAAAGAAAAGTAATCATCTCTATTAGTTATGCTTCGATCCATTTATATCAACTTGGACTATTATCTAAACATATTTACGCCAATCCTGAAGTAAAATAAAGAAATTTAAAACCTCGTCTTCAAAGTGTTCATAATAATGGTCTTAAGTAAATAGACAAGATATGATACTTACAGAGTCGATAAAATTGGATGATGCTATTATTAGTTTTGAACATATTGGTCAAATCTACATGGTCAATGTAAATGGAACACCACGACCTACCAACGTGGACCAACTCCTGCATCCTCACTACTTGAGTAGAAATTCCTATATTATCTGTGGAAGTCTCAAAATGTGAAGGCTCTAAAATTTGACAACTAAGTACTAGTTATTAAAAAAACAAATTATTACCGTATAATTTTTGTATTACATTATCTTCATACACAATGCAAATACATCAAGCTTGTCATGTCTAAATAAAACTTGAACCCACATTATTTTGGTTGGAAAACATATCACACTATTTGATACTTTTAGGTTATAAGACCTTTGACATGATACTTTTATATCGTATAATTTTTTGTTAACCTTTTATTCAATTAGTTACTCCATAACTAACATTAAATATCGACAAGTATTCATTCTTGAAACTTGAATATTAACACGTTTAAATTTGGTAGTTGCTTGATCATCATAAACACTACCTAGTCTTTTACATAAAGCGAGTAAGTTGTTTTTTTATCACCGGTTTATATTTTTAACGAGTGGGGCGTCGGGACGCTGTCGAAGATTGGCGTTTTATAATTTAGCATTTTTCCTTGAAATATTTGTCGTTGTCGGGTTATGACTTTATTTGTAAAAGGGTGTGAAAGAATATTTACTTGCAATATTTGTCGCTCTCGGGTTATGTTACCGTGTTTTATTTTACTGGTAAAACTTCGTTTGTAATTGTACCTATTTTTCTTATTGGTACTGATTTTATTTGTACGTATGTTTTTGTTGCATTTTTTATTTTTTGTATTAACTTTCTAGGAAGTATTAGTTAGAAGCAGCCAAAAAAAAAGGATAACCCAGCAGTGGTGGGCTAACTCAGCCGGCCCAAATACAGCAGGCCAAGAAAAAAGCGGATGAAGCTAGGCTGAAAAAACCGAATGAACAGTATTTAATATAGGAGGATCGTTAAAGAAAAGAAAATGAAAGGGAAGTAAAGTGAAGATATTTACTTTCACATTGTGTTCTTGAGTTTTACTTAAGGGGAAAAGAAAGGAAATGGAAGTAAAGTTAATGTAATTTGGGTGATTTTGTTTCATAAAAGTGGTAGGAAAAGGAAGTAAAGTGTTTTCTTTCTTTCTTAATTTTCTTTAATAACAAAACTAAGAATCGGCGTAATATAGGAGGGTGCATATATCTGCTAAAATTTGTATATTTGCATATCTCTCAAAACACAATTCTTTAATGCTTAATGTATAATGGCGTTTATGCATGTTTGAGAAAATATCTGAAATATCTGAAGTTCATAGGTATATATCTGATTCTTGCTTTAATATATATAGTAATACTTAAACAATGATAGAACATAACTTTTTTTTCTTCTTCCATATATATGTTTAGTGTGTTAGAGCACACATTGATTTGCTAAAAGGACAACTTTTAGTGGGTTAGGATTCTTGTATGATAAAGATAAAGATAGTGCGAATGACGGTGGAATAAGTTGAGGCGTGGTAAAAGAGTTCTCATTTTGCGGTTATAAGACCACCTTTATTGGTGATTCTACCAACCGATTGGGGAGAGTAGGACAAAAAAAAAATTATATAATAAAGAAAATACTAGCATGGGTTGTGAAGAAGCCGACCAGTTCGTTTGGTGACGATTTTTTCTATCGGCCTTGCTACATGTCCAATTATTAGTGGCTATCCATATTTCCACTATCTTAAATATTTGCTACTATTTATCAACTAAATAATTTGTCAAACACATAGTTTTATATAAAATTTTAATTAGTTAAATTAAATATAAAAGTAATAATATTATATGTTAGGTTGGGTTGTTGATAAATGGTGAAAAAGATATGGGTTGGTTGTATGTATTGGTTGTGTATGTGGAGGAAAGAGAAAATAATATTTTAATTAGAGATTGGGTTGGGTTGGGTTGGGTTGTGAATAAACATGGTCTAAGGAAAAACTTCATGTTTGTTTCCACTTGTAGGTAATAAAATAACCCATTCTTCCTCAAAAATCATATGAGTATCGATCTCTTCTGGGTTTATCTCTATCCCATTTATGAATGCAATGAGTTTTAACTATCATACCATAAGTATTTCCATACCGTAAAGATGAATGTCTTCACAATGTCAATAGGATATTAACGTACCAAGCCAACAAACAATTGTATACATATGATCAAGAGTGTGGATTTAGATCTAGAAATTAAGCGCGTCATTCACCATAGAACAAAATATAATTCTCAAAGAGTGACATGTGATCAAGAGTGGATTTTATAAACGTGTGAGTAGGAGACTCATGCTTAAATCATTCGGAACCCGTGAATTAAATTGAAAATGGTACCGAAGAAGGTATTTAGCCTAATAATTACAGTACAAATTACAAATGAATGAATGATTCCGATGAAATTTAAACCCATGACTTTAATTCAATTAGCGAGACCTCGTAACATATTTTAACAAATACATATATTCTATATATATATTAATCTCGGACGTCGGTGGAATATAAATAAAAAGTCGGTTGATTTTTATAGTATCCGACGGTATCATAAGAGAGGCAGTGTAAGCGGCAAATATAAAAAGAAGGCCCAATGGTAGGCTGAGTTTAGTCTACTTTGTAACCCATACCAGGTCCAAACTGCAGTGCAGCCAGTTTTAAGTTTTAAGTAGTTTTCTTCTTTTATCTAACAATGATGATAATATCAACCGTCTTCATAGTCATAGTTATCCAGCTTCTTTGTCCTTGGCGGTCTGCACTTTTTTCAATGGTCGGTTTCCGTCGCCGGTGAGTTTGCGCTTTTTGTGGTGACCATTTGCTTCAATTCTCACTTTAACTCTTGATTCATAAACCATCATCGCACTGCAATTACTTTGCCTACAACAAAAGCGGCTCCAATACTCAAGAGACGGATGGAAGAAGTAACAAAACTAATTATGTAAGTTTATCAACCTTAATTACATCTTTGAATTTGATTATGAGTTCTATTAGTTTTGGATATTTCGAACTACATAGTGAGAATTGGATATATTATACCAAAAGTACATGGATCAAGGTTTGTCCATCATTTTGTGCATAAACCATATTCAGATTGACTTTTTCGCTTTGGTTTCGTTTTTTAATTCATATGAATTTCAATTTGCTAACGTATTTTCAAATTCTAGCTTTTCATTGCAAGCAATTCCTTTGGCAAGAGCCAGGAACAAGTGCACAACATTAAAAGCCGACTTCCTTATATTTTACAAGGTAATCTTTTATGGTTTTATGTCGTTGCAAATTCGTCTTTATTTAATATTTAGCAAGTGATAAAAATTAACAGTGAATTGGGGAAAAACTATTGATGATTTTATCTTCAATATTGTCAAAAAAAGTAAATACACGTTATTGGTGATGGTGAACAATAAACTTAGTGATAAAGATGGTTTGGGTTTTGGTGTGTGGCCGCTCATGGTTTTGGTTTATGTTTTGTAGGTAATTGACGGAGCTGAAGACGAGTGTCGGTTGCAACACCAGGACGAGGTATGATGTTTTTTATTTCGGCTTTTGTTGCGCAATCGAGTCATTTGTGGGGAAATGTTGCTTTGTCTGCCATTATTTGTTTAAGCTTAATTTTGCAATAAACAGGTAATTCGAATTGGGTTATATTTCATGAGTTCGGTTTTTGGTAAAACTTTTGTTCCTTGGGGTCAACCACCTTTTAGGAAGATGGCAAAAAGAATTATGTGTGTCACGAAAGCAACGCGACATGAGTTGGAACAGGTTTGGGGAATAAGTGAGAGGGTTTGCCTAAAGTTTTATTTTTCGTCCTAGCATTTAGTCACGCGGAAATTGTAACCATAACTGTTTATGAGTTCAGATTTTTAATTTGTAGTTTCGATGGTATAAAGGGAGTTACATATTCAAACTAGCTGATGTGACGAAGCGGAACGAATGACGCGTTGGGGAGTGAGACACCCAGGTACATCGCATGAAGATGAAAGCTAGAAAAAGGATTTAGATCAAAGTTATGACATAGGCTTCACATGTCTGATTCAACCTATTTGAGATTATGACCAAGTTTTCGGGGTTTGATAATCGAGGTGAGGATGTTTATAAATTTGTAGAAATATTGTTAAAATTTGTAGTGATGCAATTTTAAATTTTTAGGCAATACTATGTTTGTACATACTCGTTAACAATCGTTTGTAACCATGAGTGTGAATAATTTGTTTTATTCTTTTGCGATATTGGTAAAGGGTGGATGCTCATATGGTGATGTCGATGGATGCAAGAGCCTATAGAGTGGAAAACCAAGGCGCTGAATACCAGGTATAGTAGGAATGTTGGCTGATCCAAAAGAGGTATGAAATTTTTGTTGCAAATATTATTATTGTAGCTTAGTAAATGGGGTATATAATAAAATATCGCACTTCCGTATGTAGTATCCGGAAGATTAAGATACTGCACTGAGTTGTTTGTCATATAATAATGTCATTTTCTAATCTAGACGATAGTTGGAGTCCAGCAGGTCGAACTCCTTCCGTTCAATCCAACTGAATGCAACTATGTGCAGCTATACCTATCACTTACAGAAGATTAAGAATTAAAGGTATGCTAATTTGTTTCAAAGTGTATGAAATACTCAAATCTTGGATGTTTTGATTAATCTGTCGGTTATATGTGTTTCATGCTTTTATATTTATATTGATTTGTTGGTAATGCGTTTCAGGTTGTGGTTTGCACTCTGAACTTTTATGCGTTCGAAAGAGTAAGACCCTTTTGTTGCACTTTATATCCTGATAAATTCTTCTTTTGTAAACTGATTTAGGCGGTTTAGGTGAAAGCGGTTTCATTACACGAATCACGGTGTTGACTTACACAATTCTGCGCCTTCCGCGGATCTAAGGTATTGTTATGATAATGTCATGGGTTATATGTCTTGAGTTTCCTTGATCGTGTATGAAAGTCGGGTTTCATTGATGTTACCAACATATGTAACTATCACCGGTATCACGGTGTCGTCTGACTCATCATGGTTTGAGGCGGAAGTTCGAGAATTTATCAAACTCCTCGATGTCAAAAAGCGTTTGAAGGTGTAATAGCAGGTAACATGTTATTTCATGGTATTTTTTTGGGGTCTTCGGGTGTGGTCTTATGGGGTGTTGGGTTTTTTTAATGGGTGTTCGGATGTGGTATTATGGGGTGTAATAGCAGTTGTAATAGCCGATTAGCAAAAGTGCTTATTAGCTGTAGAGGAATTGTAAAAATCAGAGGTATGAACCAGCACTTAAAAAAATCCAGATTTTTTTGTTTTATCCAGAACGCTTATACTTTCTTGAGGAGCATAACTAATTAATCCAAAACACCCCCTTTTCTTATTGTTTTAGGAAAATGCGGTAAGGCCAAATGCTTACTAGAATCTGTATTGTCTAAGAAATAAAACGGGTTGGGGTGGAAACATAAAGCTTGAAACAATGAATGAGCAAAAATTACATTCTCTTATTAATAGGTATTGTATATAAAGTAAAAAAGGGGTTATGCGCTCTTTAAGGGTGGTTGGATATGGGCTTGCGTTTGGACCCTATGCACTGCTACAACAAAGGGCATCTGGTTGTTGCAGACCGTTTGATATTCAGTTGCGGCAGGTTGCTGCAACGGATTGGAGTTCACGGTCGCTTATTGTTTTTCTAAAAGTTTTGAGTAAATTCATGTCAAGAGCCCATTATGTCTAAATGTTTCAGGTTCCTATGATGTCAAAATATTGGCCAAGGCGCTTACGGACAGTAGCTTCAACTTCAAATATCCTGCTGCTGAGAGAGCGACGGGATCTTGGCATGAGTCAAATAAGCTCGGGCAAGGAGGGTTTGTACCTTATAGTCAAACCTCCGGGTGATATCATACTCAGGAAAAATATTAAAACGCGTTGCAGCATGTTCGGAATCTAAATTTCTTTTCTAAAACGTCCGTCGCAACGCGGCGGGGGGTCATCACCTCGTTGATATATATACCTAAGCAGTTCAACTGACCCAGTACCGAATAAAAATGGACCAGTGGCCCAATAACGACCTAATTTGTATATTTTATCCGGTGGTCACGATCATGGAAGTGGTCACAGTAGTTGTTGACAAATTGGGTAGAAGGCAAGATAAAGCAGGTAGAATAAAAGTTGGTGAGTGACAAGTCCCAATTGTTATATTTTCATGTGTTTTATGAATTTTAAATTTTTATACATGTCACACTCCTTCACCAACCCACATAGTATCATACCGGTTTATTTATTTGAAAAGAAAAAAAACTAGATGAATGATTATGCTACTTTTTAGTTAAATGCAATTTTCTTCATCTTAAAAGTTCTGTATTTCATTGACTATATCTTATCTAAACTACTTAATAAAGATAATATACAAAACTGGACAATCAATGTATTAATTAAAAGGTTTTGCTAAACATTGCATATTAGCAAGAGAAATTTTCGTTTCTTACGGCTATTTTGATCTTCTTAATGGATAAATCACATGATCCATTTATTTTGATCTAATGTGGGATTAACGCAAATTTAATATCTTAACCTTAATTCTCTCAAATATATAAAGCCTTTTTTTTTTTTTTTTTTCGCTTCATTTTTTCATGATTCTTGTGTTTTCCACTGCTCTCATAATTTCCCTCCAAAAAGTAGTTATTCCAATCAACTATTACCATTTGATCATCACTAGTTGGATCACGATCACCATCACCATCACCATTCCGATCATAATCTCATCATCACCTCCCGATCATATCATCTTTTTTTTTATGTGAATGAACCGCTTGTTTCAGAAGATGATTTGATTGATGTTGTTGTGTTTGATAATGTTGTTGATCAGTTGTTAATTATGTGGATCAGTTTGTTAACATTCCTTCTTATTAAGTTGCAAACCAAGTGTTTGATGAAATGTGTGAGTGAAAAATGTTTGATAATCTTGTTATCTGCTCATGTAATTCTGCTTATTTATTAAGTTGTTAGTTAAATTTTTGTTTTTAACTACATTTGAATGTTGTTTTTATGTCTGATTGTTGTTTTTAATCTGCTAGGTATTGTACGTGTAGTACCATCAGTGATATTTGAAGTTGAACTGTATATGTGTATTATCACTAGTGATATTTGTATTACCACTTGTGAAATTTTGTTTATTTGATACTTTTAGTTTATGTTTTAGATTGTGAGTAGTATTAGGTTTTAGTATGATATCATTTTGGGATGGGTGAATTGATGGAAATTTGATGCATGGAAGGTGTTTGAAAAAATGCATAAGAGAGGGATGTACAAGTTGAGAAGCAATCACATGTTCTTGTTTGTTCATCATTTCATATATAACCAAATCAAAAATATTTATTTGAATAAACAAGCTTTAGGGAATTAATCAAAGTGCATTGTAGTTATTGTAAATGAGTAATCATATCCTATTTGCATTAGTTTATGCTTATTTTCATTTTTCCGAATGGCGTCATTATGAATTATTTTAGTACGTTTTGTATTTTTCTTTCTCTATGACTCTGTATCTAAGGTGATGCAAATTTGATGTACTGTTCCATAATTGCCCAGTGACCTAGAGCTTAAAGCACAAGGACTGCTTACCTTAACAATCACGAAGGAAAATAATTTGAAAAACATGGAAATGATTAGGAAGTGTGATCCTTATGTGATTGCATATATTCAAGAAAGGTTGTTGATTATAACTTAAACCCTGTTTGGAATCATGTAATTCGGTTAATTGCAGAAGATAAGAAGACCCGGTGTGTTGTACTTGAGGTTCGTTTTCTCCTTTTTGCTTTTACGTATTCTTTGGTTTCCCGGTTGTATCACAAGTGATATCAAATGTGATATCACATTTGATATCACAAGTGATATCACCGGTGTGTCGACTTTCTTTTATTTTGTTGAATTAGTTGTGGTAATGGAGGATCTTACGATATCACGGTGATATCAAAGTTGTTTGAGCTTCTTGATTTGTTTTGTGGGTTGTTGTGCTTTTGAACCGACTACGATTGTTGTTGATTCTTTCGTTTGATGGAGCCGTTTTTTGCAAATTGCAATCACAAATAGTTTGGTGATATCGTCTCTTTTTATGGCACATACAAAACAAACAAGTATGCTTTTTAATTTGTAATATCTCCTGTGAGATTTCATTATTTTTTGCACATTTTGTATATATTATCACCTGAGATATTTCTCTTTCCAGATACATGATGGTTTTTGTGCCTTTTACAGCAATTGACAATCACAGGAGATGTGTTAATGTTGGTTCTTCTACTTAAGAATGAAACTACTGAATCTTGTGTATGGTTACTCTAAGCATTCAAGAAAGCTTTTGTGCGTTATCCGAATATCATTGTAACTGGTCAAGATGGTGCTATGCGAAAAGCAATTGCAGCTGAGCTTCCTGGTTCCAAGCCCCGTCTTTGTCATAAATTAGAAGTTATGTATCTCTTGTGGTAAATAGTTGGAATTAATTTTTATGAGGTCGTTGTGAGTTTATGAAATATTTTGTCATTTTATCACATGTGAGAAAGCATGAAAATGATGAAATGTTTACATCATTTATGTGTTTACTTGTTTCTGACATGTATCACTTGTGATATTATTCTTTAATTGATATATATGTTGACCTTTTTTTTGTCGAATCATTATGTTACTCAATAGCAATGCTTAATTAATCTTATTCTTGTTTGATTTTGAGAATATATCATTTTTTTATTTTCATAGGTTTCTTCATGAAGTCAACATTATTTTTATTTGACTTTTCATTAATATAACTTGAGATACTCTAATAAAATTACCAAAAGAAGGTTATATTAAGATAAACCAAAAGCATTGTTTACAACTGAATAAAAATTACCATTGTTTACAATTTAAGTAGCAAGAGAAAATTACAATTTAAGTAGCAAAATAAAATTACTAATTGATGCTTTTGTCTTTTTATTTTCTACAACTTTCTTCTTGCCAGCTTTATGAGCATCTTCTCCTTTTGTCTTCTTTCCCACTTTTATTCTTTTTAGTTTGCAGCTTCTTCTTCTTCATTCATCTTCTTCTTTTTCTGCAATTGTCTTTGCTTTCTTACATGCAGTCTCTGTTGTCAGTTCAACAATTACTGTTGGTGGTTGTAGATCCTGTTATATCACAGGTAATATCACAGATGTTTCTTTCAGTATTTGTTGGTGGTGTATCGATTTCTGTTTTTGTTCTTCGTGTTTTCTAGCTTAAATGTCTAGCAGCGAATTTTGTTAATTTATGTGGCATTGTTAGTGTTGTCGGTGATGATGTTGTTTCTTTGTTCACTTCTTCAGTTTGACTTGGTTGTTTTTTCGCGAATGTCTTTTTCATTTCACATTCAACCCCTGCCTTTTTGCTTCTTGATAGTTCCCAGTTTTATATTCAAATCTGCATAAAATATATACCATGTTAGTGTATGAATAGTTCATTGTTTTTTTAATATCATACGTGATATATAAACTGAATAAGTATACGTCATAAAATATCATAGGTGATATACTACCAACAAGCAATCATTACAACTGTTGTATCACATGTGATATATTACAAATAAGCAATCATTGCAAATGTTGTATCATAAGTGATATACTATGAATAAGCAATCGTTGCAACTATTGTATCATAGGTCATATACTAACAATAAGTAATAATTGAAACTGTTGTATCGTAGGTGATATACTACCAACTAATACTAGAGTCAAATACCGCTTTAAAACATATCGAAGCATGCCCAATCTATCCATTATGCACATATATCTACCACAAATCTAACAAAAGCATGTTACAGCCACAATATTTATTTTAGCCTGTTAAGTCTCTCATATTATCACAATAGTCATCTAACTTTCACAACAATCTCTCAATAAACTACTAGAATCTACAAAAACAGCATAGTGTTCATACTGTAGAATAAATATCCGTGTTTTTAGGGATACGATTATAACATTCTCTTGAAAGCATACATACATTCTCTTGAATGTGTATGTATCGTGTGATATAACACATAAGCTAAATGTTAAATCAAGTCGCGCATATATTCGGGGTTTTATCACAATTAATTCGTTTAAAGGAGACATGCTTATCGTTACAATATACCTTTACTTTTATGAATCTCTGGAGATGGAGTCAAAAATTTGATTAATAACATAACTGCATTTATTCATAGTAAATAGTATATCATCAAAACTTTTAACAAATTTTTTTTTAACTATGATTACAAAACAATGACAATAAAATATCAAAAGTGATACTATACATGACATATAATAAATCTTAACAAGTAAACAAAAAAACCTATCAAATAAATAAAAATTCACAAGTGATAATACAAATATCACTAGTGATAATACATATATACAGTTCAACTTCAAATATCACTGGTGATAGTACACGTATGATACTTTTTACTCACACATTTCATCAAACACTTGGTGTGCATCCATGTATACAAAGTTTTCTACTTAGAAACTCAACCAAATGTAAACACTAAAAATACAAGCAAAAGCATGTTACAATCACAATAAAAACACATCAAAACAAATTCATTTTTTTGTATCACATTCACATGTATATATATTAATAAACAAATAAAAAAAAAAAATCTTCATAAACACTATCAAAACATAAATATAAGAATAAAATCACAACAAATAGTTAATAAATAAAAAAGTAATGAATTGGAAGTGCCATACCTATTTATTTTTCGGATCTGGTTTTGATTGCCTTGATTCGTTCCTTTTTATGTGTTTTCTTTGATTTTGACGGTTAAAATTGGATGATTTGTGATGTTTTTGTTTTCTTTTGAAGTTTTCATTTAGAGAGAGAAAGTGTTATCTGTATGTTTTTTTGTGTGAGCAATATTTTTGAAAAATGACGTGTTTGGTGTGTGGGTTGGGGGTAGAATGAAGAATTTACAATAGTAGTCCCTCCATGTTTTTCTTCATTTAGTTTTGTCTTTTTTATCCAACGGTGCAGATCTGTTCCTTAGTATGCATCAATTTGATGGTAAGCAAAATAAAAGGACTCTATTAACCAATGGTTAAACCAATAATTCTGATAAATATAAAAGGTAATTTATAGTTTATTTATTGCGCATTAAATATATTAGTTCTTTAAATATAAAAAAAATATATTATTTAAAGTAATTTGTATGTTCATTTATTGTGTGTTAAATACATAATTACTTTAAATATAAAAATAATAAGTTAATTAATTTGATTTAATCATTGCTCAATGGGCAATGTTTAGCAAAACCCTAAATTAAAAGGTAGCATTTAGTTTTTATTCACAAATATTTTGCATCCTATAGAAATATACATTTTCGTATTTTAATTCGAATACAAGCAATGTATGTGCAGTGACTCAACATGTAAACTAAATAAAGTATGCCAATATAAAATAAGATATATTCATATCTATGTTCTTATTTATTTATTTTTTTGAACGGCAAAATATATAAAAACAAAACCTCTAGCAAGGAGCTAGAATTACAGAGGATACTTTAACCAGTCCCTCCAACTATGAACCTTAGCACTTCTATACTTAATCCAAGAAAAAGAAAACAAACGAATACAATCAAAATATCACTTTTCCGCATGGATTGGGAATTGAAGGCGATATTGTTTGGTACCGCCAAAGAGTCCATAGCATCGTAGCGGATATGACATACATGCGATCTCTTTTTCGTTCGAAATAGACCAATTGATCAACCACTCGGACCAATCGAAAGCGAGACAAGGCGAGGCACAACCCCATCACACCAAACTCGAACACGATGCCACACCGAGCGGTAGTATCACAAGAAAAAATATATGGTCATTTGATTCTACATTGCCTTCGCAGTTGGACAAGCGATGTCTTGAATCTCCATGCCACGAAGAAAAGGTTCAAGCGGTGAGGAGGCGATCCAAAATCAAGCGCCACATGAATACATTTACTTTCAGGAAGCACTCTGTGCCACCTAGTACTTGGCGCCATGGATGGAAGATAACAATCATCAATGTGTCTCTAGTAGAACCAGCGAAAAATTACCATCTTGAAATCTCCCATATGCACGAATCAGAAGAAGAACCCACCTACACATTACCAATCTCCAACAACAAGTTTGTAAATGAAGCTAGGTTCGACCACCAATAATCTGTCTACTCGATCCATGTCCACTCACGTTACTTATACGATCACGAATGAGGCAATCTTTATTATTCGCCAAACGAAACAATCATTGTCCGATACTCGAATGAACTATCCCTACCCAAACATCTTTCCAAACCGGATCATCGATCCACATCCGACCTTGAACCGTAATGTTCCATGAGGAATAACATTACTCGAATGAAGATGGTTGATAGTACCTACAATCGTAGCCCATACACCTTTAATTTTACATCTACTTTGATTGAAACACGCATCTTCCCATGCACCGATTTGATCACTCTAACCCATAAAGCATTTGGTTTGTAACCAACCTCCATGCCATTTTGTAGGAGAGCAAGGTTAAAAGCTTTCAAACTTCCGATACCCAAACCTCCTTTATCATGAGGCGCTATAACATTAACCCATTTTAACCATGCCATTTTTTAGAATGTTGATTACCACCCGGAAAAACAATGCCCGCATGCTTTCTAATTTATTAAGAATGGATTCGGGGCCTTGAATATAGACATATAAAATATCCGAGGCTACCTAAAATAGATTTAAGAAGGGTTAAGCGACCTCCACTAGACAATAAACTAACACCGCCACGAAGAAAGTTTGGCTGAAACCGGTCAAGAAGCTTGTTCCAATTAACCGTATGATTCATGTTTGCACTATTGGAAGTCCAAGGTAAACAAAGGAAAGACACCGCTTCACAACTTTGTTACATTTGCCATGCTATTCACTCCTCGATGATACCCCAATTCCATAAACATTTTATTTATGTATATTTATCTTAAGGCCCGATGCTAAGAAGAAAAGATGAAGGGCGGGATGATATTCTCCATATCAAGCATACTCCAACTGAGGTAATAACAACATCATCGCATAAAAAGATGAGAAACCCGAACCTCGGATGAACCAATTTGAGACCGAATAAAACTGTTTGAACCGCCTCTTGAAAAGCTAAATGCAAACCTTCCATAACAATAATAAATAGGAGCAGGGACGATGGGTCGCCTTGTCTCAACCAGCGTTTAACCGAGAATTCATAAGTCGGGCTTCGTTCACTAAAACCAAGTTCTAGCGAATTCAAACAAGATTTAATCCACATCGCCACTTCACTCCAAACCCGAGGTTTAATAAAGCGTGATCAAGATATACTCGACTTACGAATCGTAGGCTTTATCGAAATCCACTTTAAAAATCGAAGTTTCTTCTTTCTTTTTGTACCAAGCAATCACTTCACTAAAACGAGGGGCCATCAAGAATTTGTGACTGAGATAAAAGGCGATTGAGCGTGGCTAACGATTTTGTCAACAACTTTGGATAATCTATTTGCTAAAATTTTAGCAATGATTTTGTAATGAATGCCAATCAACGAAATAGAGACGAAAGTCGTTAATATGAATAGGTTTAATACCTTTGGAATAAGCGTGATGAGCGAATTGGTTCCAGGCATGTTACACGACTCAAAAAATGAGATCTGAACTCTAGAATATCAACTTTAAGAAGCTCCCAATATCTCTTCATAAATAAAAATGAAAACCGTCGGGACCGGGAGCTTTCTCACTTCCACAATCCCACACCGCAACTTGAATTTCTTCCATAGTAACAGAATCTTCTAGCATCAAATGGTCCTCAAGTGAAAGAGTAGCATTAATGTTTAATGGAGCAAAAGAAATAGGCGTTTCTTAGGCTTTAAACTTCTCCTTGTAGAAATTCAAAAACGCCAACTTTATTTGTTGGGGATCCGTGATCCAATCCCCCTCATGCATAATACCTTGAATCATTTGTGAACGCCTTTTCTGTTTAACAAGGCCATGAAAAAATTTGGTATTTTCATCACCTTCTACATCCCATTTGATGCGAGCCTTTTAAGCCAAATCCATAGCCTCTATCTTTTCCATAGAATCAAACTCTTGCATCAAATAAATACGCTCCTCACGATCTTCATTAGAAGCCTGGCCAGAGTCAATTAGATCATCTAGATTCTTCAATCTCCTAACCATCTACATTTACGATAACCTTGACTTTGATTATAATGATAATTCCATTGCTTAATTTTCTGCTTCATCTCCTTTAATTTGATATACAACCCTTTTTTTGAAACTTCATTATGAGAAAGGTTCTCCAATTTTGTTTTGATATATTCGTCAAAACCATCTCGAAGAAACCATGAATGGAATAACTTAAAAGGAAAAGGCCCAAAATCCGTCTTTAAACAATGCAACAAAATTGGGTTATGATCCGACCATAGTTTGTCTAATACGATGACCCGAATATCTGGCATAACATCTAACACATCTTCTGAGATCAAGAAACGATCTAGTTTGCTTAACTTCGTTCCTGCTTTATTCGTCCACGTGAATAAACGACCACCTACCGGTAAGTCAAGTAAACCTGCATCCAAAATAAAAGAGTTAAATAATAGCGCGTCTCCCCTCGAGAAAATAGTACCAGATCTTTCATTCTCGTCTCTAACTGCGTTCATGTCTCCAAACACTATGAATCTGCCTTGATGACTTCGCCTGAACTCCAATAAATTAGCCCATACATTTCTTTTAGCTTCATTATCTTGGGGACCATAAATATTAACCATATAACAAATACCGATCGAGTTCGTCCAACTGCCCTTGACAATTATATATGACTCATCACACCAAATACGTTCCTTAATAAAAACATTTGGGTCCCACATAGATATCAAACCCCTGATCTACCTCGAGCCATACTACAAGCGAAATCGAAAGAATAGTTGCCCCACATTGTTTTGAGACGAAACAACTCAAGGCGTGTCATCTTAGATTCCTGCACACCTAAAAGCGCACATTGTACAAGCAAACATACATGTTCTTTTATATAAAGTAAAAGGATTTGACTTGTTATGTATAGTTTACACAAATAAAGTTAATACCATTATTATCTATACTATATTATACAACATTTGAAACTTTTATAAAAAGAATTTTAAAATTTTAAAACAAAAACATTATTACAAAAAATAAAAATAAAAATTAATGTAAAATTTTAAAATTTAAGTCTCATTTAAACCATATAAGAAACTACATTCAATAATAATATAGTCGCATTGCTTGGACCCTTCTAGTTAAATTATAATGATATATACGGAGTAAAGAGGATGGATAGTTTCATAAGTTTTTAAACGGAATACGTAATAATTTACTTGTTTAACAAGCGATACTATGTCCATTGCTATCTATTAGAAATTGTAAATGTGTCATTCTCCTTAAAAAAAATAATAAATAAAATAAAAAATAAAAAAAACGACGATACTAATACTATCTATCAATACACTTGGTATTTGCGTATATCACTCTTTCCATGAAATTTTCTACATAATTTTCTAATTCTTTATACATAAATAGGATGGATAGTTTCATACGTTTTTTATAAACAAAAACGGAATACGTATAATTTACTTGTTTAACAAGCGATACTATGTCCATTGCTATCATTTAGAATTTGTAAATGTGTCATTCTCCCAAAAAAAAAAAAAAAAAAAAAAAAAAACAAAACGATTCTAATCTTCGTCATGTGGTTAGTCAAACTTTGACTTTTTAAGTATTTTTTTTCATTTTGTTATTAATATTTTTATTTGTATTATATAATCTTGATGAAAATTATATTAAATGAAAATATATTTAAAACCGATTTATTCATATCTTTTCATCAGTATTATATTACAAAAATAAAAATATTTATAGTCAAAGTTGGATAAAAAAGACTTTGAAAAATCAAAGTGGACAATTATTATGAGACAGAGGTAGTACTATTTATCAATACGCTTGGTATTTGCGTATATCACTCTTTCCATGAAATTTTCTACATAATTTTGTAATTCTTTATACATAACGTAACGTGATTAAATTACAAATGTATTAATCATATCTAAAACCCGCATTTACCAACTAAAAAATGAAAGAGAACATATGAATAGTTCAACGATATATTATTAAAACTTAGTTAGGACCAACTCTTATTATGCTAAGGAAAGTGCCTACCACTTCACCTCACCAACCCAAACCTTCCCTATAAATACTATGCTCCTCTCTTCATTTCATTTCAGGTTCACTTCTACATTTCTAAAACAATTTGTTAATTGCAAATTAAGAAAGACATAGATAACATGGCCGCAGTTAACAATGGAAGCGAGGATCAACCCGCGAAACACCAAGAAGTTGGCCACAAGAGTCTCCTTCAGAGTGATGCACTTTACCAATACATTCTTGAAACTAGTGTCTACCCAAGAGAGCCCGCGCCCATGAAAGAGTTACGTGAGGTCACGGCTAAACACCCTTGGTAAGTTTCTGATTTAGACATGCATGTACTAGAGCCACGAACAACTTTAAGTATTGGTTAAGTTTCTAAACTAGTTTTTTATTTGTGATATGATACAGGAACCTTATGACAACATCCGCCGATGAGGGACAATTTTTGAACCTTCTTTTGAAGCTCATTAATGCTAAGAACACCATGGAAATCGGTGTTTACACAGGTTATTCCCTTTTGTCGACTGCTTTGGCTCTACCTGATGATGGAAAGGTAAGAATTTTTGCTTTTTGTGAAATCTTTACGTTACATATTATACTTGCAAATCAAGTCATGTTAACTGCCATTAAAAAGAAAGTACAATAGTTCTAAGATACAATAGATAACAACTATTGAATACATATTTCAGATATTGGCTTTGGACATCAATCGTGAAAACTACGAAATTGGTCTTCCCATTATTGAAAAGGCTGGTGTTGCTCACAAGATCGACTTCAGAGAGGGTCCTGCTCTTCCTTTGCTCGACCAAATGATCGCCGATGTAAGTATTATGGATCATGTTGATTAGAAACACAATATGTTTGGTATTTGACAAATGCACTTGATATCACCATAAAAATATTGGATCAAGTTTAGCTTGTAGGATGTAGAGAATATTGTTTTTCACCTATACCTAACGAGTTTATTGATTTTCTATTTTACAGGAAAAACTCCATGGAAGTTTCGATTTTATTTTCGTGGATGCTGACAAGGACAACTATCTTAACTACCACAAAAGATTAATCGATCTTGTCAAGATTGGTGGTGTGATCGGGTACGACAACACTCTTTGGAACGGGTCATTGGTAGCACCTGCAGATGCACCACTTAGGAAGTATGTGAGGTATTATAGAGACTTCGTGTTAGAGCTTAACAAAGCTTTGGCTATCGACCCACGAGTAGAAATATGTCAGCTTCCCGTTGGCGATGGAATTACTTTATGCCGCCGAGTTAGCTAATCAACTTAGCGACTAATAAAAGGAGATAGTCGTTGGACTACAAATATATAGTTGGTGGCATCTCCAAAGAGTTGTGGTGGTTGGTGAAAATGGTGTGCTAAACGAACGTGTTAAAAATTGAGATGACTGTGATTAAGTGTCATCATTATTTGTTTTTCATTTTCTATGTAACTATGCTGGCCGGTTATTGTACTCCTGTTTTAAAATAATACATAAATGTATTATTTTGGTCAAAATAGGTGGTGTTTGTTAGGGCGGCAAAACCGCATGCATCGCATAACCCGTAAAAAGCCATAAAAACCCACACCGCAAAACCGAAACCGTAATAAAACAGCGGTGCGGTTCTTGAAAATAAAAACCGCGTTTTGCGGTGCGGTTCAGTTTTCACCGCAAAACCGCACCACAATAACCGCACCGAACCGCAAAGTCGTATTCAAATATATTTTTATTTTAGTTTTAAATAAACCACTAAATTTCATAATTTTGTATAATTAAATACTTTTGTTTATATTTTCATAACTAGTTATTTAAAGCGTATTTTATTGGTTAATTATTATATATTTTATCAATTTATCATGAAATTTTAAAATTTCTCATCTTATTGACTTTTATTATTGTGAGATTCTGATTTATACTAGTACCCAACATTTTGTGTATATATATGTTCTACATTATGTATCCTTATGATATATTTATTCTATAATAAATATATACCAAAAATAAATTTAAAAAAGATTTAAAACCATAAAAAACCAAACCATAAAACCGCAAACCCATAAAACCGCGGTTGTGGATTCTTATTTTCTAAAACCGTAATTGCGGATGTGGTTCGGTTTTCTAAAATCCCATATATAACCCGCACCATGCTCACCCCTAGTGTTTGTTGTGACCAAATACAAATTTAAGTAGTCCATCACTTGAAGATTACTAATTCATAAACGGCTTCCAGATATATAAGTATTTATCCATCAAAACACTTCATACGCCACATAATTTACTACACCGCATAACAAATATGGTGGTGTATAAATGAATTTTGATAATATGCAAATAAGCTCGCTTTACAAAAGTCCCATCTTAACCCAAATTCTAATCATTTGTCCACGCAACATATACAATGGATCATTAAGGGCCCGTTTGTTTATCAGGTTTTGTCACTGTGTGATTAGATTGCATCCAAAATATTTGTTTGGTTTAAAATGATGGGCCCTAGCTTTGGGTTGAGTCCCAAATATTCTACCATATTCAAATCCTTACCACCAAGCTCGGATTGCAACAAAAACTATGGATATGTTTTGTCATTATCCATAAATGTGGTCACGATTAATATCTGGCCACTCAATATAAATTAAAATATATTTTATAATAAAAATTTAATTAATTTCTTTTATTTATATTTAAAATAAAAATATTGTATTATTTATTAATTATTTTAGTATATAATATATCTTTAAATATTATTTTCTCTCTCTACCTAAACTCAAATCCAAATCCTGTCTACAACTTTCATTCAATCCAAATCCTAATCTAAACTCATCATAAACCAAACGGACCTTAATAATATGTCGTATGACTTTTAACTACCAACAAATGGTATAAGAATGAGAAACTAAGGGCCGTTTGGTTTGTAAATGGATTTAGGAATGGATTTAAATTTGGATTTGATTAAAAGAGAGAAACTATATTATAAAATTAATAAATTATTATTTTGTATAAATTTAAAATAAAATATATTGATTTTTTAAAAGTGAAATATATAGATTTAGAGATGTTTACCAAAATAAGTGATGTAGGCCTTGTTTATATGAATCACTTATTTAAAAGAGAGTAGTTTTTGTAAGTCTTCTATTAAGAGGAAATAAGAGTTGAGCTCACTCATTAAGTGAGAGAATAAAATAAAAAGAAACACCTTTTAGATAGAGACAAACAAAGAAGAATTTGATCCCACCTTGGTCCTATTATATTTTCTAAACCACCTTATTTTTTTGAGGAATGCAAAACATGAAATTCAATAGGCTAACACCCACACGCAAAAGCTAAACTTTTAACCAAACGACTTTTTAACATATGCAAATCCATTACTTGAATCAAAAAGGGTGATACCAAACGGGCCCTAACATATTCACAAGGGGTTTGGTGTTCAAACTTCACAGATACGCTTTTCAGGATGGCTAAAGAAAAAGTCAGAAAGAGTCACAGGATAACTCGGTTAAGCCACATATTGTTAGTCGATATATGTTCCTTAGTCGATATATGTTTGTTATGGGCTCAAGCCCAATTCTAAAACACTCCTTGTATTGATATATATCGTACATAATTATTAATGAATGGATATACAGATTCGTTTACCACTGATATGGTATCAAAAGCCTTCTAAAAAATCTCTAACAAACACATTTTTCTCCCTCATTCATCTCTTCTTTCATCTGCCGATCCAAAACAGTACCTCCCTAACCCTAAATTTTTGTTCAGTGGTTAACAAATCTTTACAAGTAAAGTATTCATCGGTTGATACTTTGTTCAAAGGTTAAGTATTCATTGGTTAATACTTTTTTCAAGATCAAAGACTCATCTATAAACCATAGAAAACCTTTTGTTGATTCAACAAATAACATCACAATGACTGGTGGCAATAATCTTCTTGTTATTACACTTTCAAATAAACTCTTCACCATCAACAACCTAAATACCCGTGTTCCTATCACGTTAGATGCTGACAAACTCAACTATTCGTCTTAGGGTTATTTTTTTAAAAACCTATGTCACGGGTTTGCCATACTTGATCATATCACCTCCTCCAATGAAGCTACCGCTAGTGAACCAGTTACTCCTACCCTGAAATGGTTGAAAATTGATTTTGTTGTGTTCACATGGATATTCATGACCATTTTTGAAACCCTTCAAGCACGTCTCGTCTTGGAAGATCCTCAAACCGATAATGAAGCATGGAATCATATTGCTACGATCTTTCATGACAACAAACGAACTCGAACTATAGCCTTGAAGACAAATTACGATCATTAAAGCTTGAAACCATGAGCATTGATGCTTACTTTAGCAAGATCGAGTCAATAGCGACTATTCTTACGAGTATTGGATCCTCTATTATAACGATGACATTGTTACCTTTGCTCTTGAAGGTTTGAATGAGAAATACAATAATGTTGCAACCATTATTGTTCATCATGAGCCATTTCCTGACCTCAAGACCGTTTGTTCTATGCTCACTGCCGAGGATATGAGATTAAAGTCGCGATCTCAAGCTCTTTATGAGGAATCTTCTTCCTCCTCTCATTTGGTATTATTAGCCGAAAATGGTAACACCACTCGTGACAATCCTCTTGGTCAAGCTAAGTCCTCTTAAACCATGTTTCAACTTTGCTAAGGGCTCGTGTAAGTTTGGTGATAGTTGTAAGTTTGCGCATACCAAAACTATTAATAATATCATGCCTAATAATCAGTTTGCTTCTGACACTACTAATACTTCCTTATGGTCTGTTTCTAATACACGAACACCTCAACCCGTTTCTACTGCCCATGGAACCAACAATTTAACTCCAGCTCAAATGGCTGCTTTAATCCAGGCCCAACAAGAATTACTTCACATCTTTGGGCCGCCCCTTGTTACTGCTCCACAGCCCGTTAACACTCCTTCCCTTGATGGGCCACCGGGTTTCAGTCCTTTGGCATATTACGTAATGTCTTGGCCCGGTACAACCACAACCCAGTTTCACTCTATTTTGGGCCAGCATGGAACGGGTCAACATAGTTTAGGTCAGCAGCTTCCCGGTCAACAACTATCGGGTCAACATGGCTTAGGTCAACAGATTGCGGGTCATCATATTTTGGGTCAACAGTTGTCGGGTAACCAGGTTTTGGGTTAGTTGGGGCCTACATTTGGTTCGGTTCAAGAGACAGTTTTACCTCATGCATTTTGTAATATGACTCTCGAGGACCCTAACACTGGTGCATGGAATATAGATACATGTGTGAGTTCTCATCTTAAGAATTCAGTTCATAGTCTTAGTGATATTTTTAATACGTGTATATATCCATCTGTCTCGGTTGGTGACGGTTATTCTATTTTCGTTACCAACTCTGGCCATAGTATTTGCCTACCCCTCATCGACCCCTTCACCTTAATAACGTACTTATCACCCCTAACATTGTCAAAAATTTAATTTATGCTCGTCAGTTTGTTCGTGATAATCATTGCACCATTGAATTTGACCCTTTTAGTTTTTCTATTAAGGATTTCACGACACGTCGGGTGTTTCTCCATTGTGATAGCACGGGGGATCTTTATCCAGTCACGAAACCTTCTCATCTCCCTTATGCTTTTCTCGACATTAAACATACGTGGCACCAACGACTTTGACATCCAGAAGTGAAGTGCTACGCGTTTACTTTCAAATAATTCCATTATGTGTAATAAAGAGAAACCTCCCGTCCTTTTTCATGTTTGTCAGCCTGACAAACACGTGAGGCTTCCATTTTTTAGTTCTAATACATTGGTGCTATCGAGTATTTCGAGTTATAAGTATTATGTTTTGATATTGTTCACTCAGACTTATGGACTTTACCTATTTCGAGTATTTCAAGTTATAAGTATTATGTTTTATTCTTAGATCATTATTATCACTATGTTTGAGTTTATCTGTTAGTTAATAAATCAGATGTTTTGTCTAAATTTTTGTTGTTTCGTAACTTTTTTAATACTCAATTTCAAAGTGAAATCAAGTATTTTCAATGTGATCATGGTGGTGAATTTGATAACCAAGCCTTTCATAAATTATTTGCCTCCAATGGCTTCCAGTTTCGTTTTTCGTGTCCCAAAACCTCACAACAAAACAGTGAGTCCGAAAGAATGATACTAACCATAAACAACCTAATTCGGAATCTACTCTTTCAAGCTCACCTCCCTCTTAATTTTTGGGTAGAAGCCCTCAATATGACCATAAATTTGTTAAATATCTTACCTTCAACATACCTCATACTCGTTTAATTGTAAACAACCCAAATTATAGCCTTTTCTGAACATTTGGTTGTTTATGCTACCCACACCTATACACAACTGATAAATTGGAAGCACGTGCCACACCCACCATCTTTTTGGGACACGCATCCAACCATCATGGCTACCGTTGTCTTGGCTTACACACAAATAAAATTATCATTTCGAGAAACATTACCTTTGATGAAACAATATTTTCATTTGGCTCTATGACCCCCACTACGCCTCTATTATATACATTATTGGATGAGCCAACTGATGTTATAACACATATTATCCGCAATTCTCTAACTGATTCCTAACCTTCTGTAATCGAACCCATAAACAATACTACTCCATCAGCCCAACAAAATGTAAGCCCGATTCAAGCCCCCACTTCACCGGCCCAATAAACAAATACTCTCCTAAAAAATTTAGACCAACCTGTCGCCCCGCTTCAGTCCATCATTGTCGCTTCACCCCATCAACCAAACCTTACACCCGCCCAGTCCAACACCCTAAACCCAGTTTCAGTTCATCCTATGCTCACATGTTTTCGTGTCAGGTTAAATTGTCCTCCTGATCGTCTCACTCTTCATGTGTCTACTATTTCTCTTTTACCTGATTGTACACTGAAGCCTTTAATGATCTCAATTAGCAAAATGCTATGTGTGATGAATACAATGCACTTATAAAAAATAAAACTTGGACTCTTGTGCCCCGACCCACGGATGCCAATATTGTTCGTTGTATATGGCTGTTTCGCCATAAGTATTTAGAAGATGGCACTCTTAGTCGCTATAAGGCTCGTCTTATAGTGAATGGTAGTACACAGTTAGAGGGTATTGATATTGATGAGAATTTTAGTCCGGTTGTCAAACCGGGTACTATTTAGACTGTTCTTAGTTTGGATACTTCTCGACATTGACCGGTTCATCAGAGTGATGTCAAGAATTCCTTCTTGTATGGTTATTTATCTGAGACGGTTTATATGCATCAGCATTCAGGTTTTCGGGATTTTGCACATCCTGACTACGTTTGTTTCAGGCTTGGTTTCAGAGATATGCAGCATACATTACATGTATTGGCTTTGCTCATAGTCATTGTGATTCATATTTATTTATCTATAGACAAAGGTCTGACATTGCTTACTTACTGTTATATGTTGATGATATTGTGTTGACTGCTTCTTCTAAGGTATTGTTGCGATAGCTTATTGGCTTACTGCATCAGGAGTTTTTTTATGACAGATCTTGACTCGATTAATTAACTTATGGGTATTTCTATTGTACGTGATTCCTCTGGGATGTTCTTATCTCAGCGTAAGTATGTTGCTGAGATTATTGAGATGGCTTATATGGTTACTTGCAACCCCTGTCGGACACCTGTTGATACCAAGTCTAAGTTAGGGGTTGATGGTGATCCGGTTTTTGATCTGACGTTATATTGCATTATTGCAGGTGCTCTTCAGTATCTTACCTTTACTCACCCAGATATTTTTTATGAAGTACAGCAGGTTTGTCTTTATATGCATGATCCTCGGGAACCTTATTTTTCAGCCCTTAAGTGGATTTTGCGCTACATTCGTGGTACTTTAGATCATGGTCTACAGTTATACTCGTCATATACTACCTCTTTGGTTGCTTACTCGGATGCTGATTGAGCTGGTTGCCCTACCACTTGACGATCGACATTGGAAAATTGTGTGTTTTTTGGCAACAACTTACTTTCTTGGTCCTTTAAGCGTCAACAGACGCTCTCTCGGTCCAGTGCCAAAGCAGAGTATCGTGGTGTTGCCAATGCTATGCTGAGACTTTTTGGTTGCGGAATCTGTTACGTGAGCTGCATACTCCTTTATCTTCCGCTACACTTTTTTACTGTGATAATGTCAGTACTGTTTATCTATCCTCAAATCCGGTTCAGCATCTACGTACGAAACATATAGAGATTGATATTGATTTTGTTTGTGACTTTGTTGTTGCTGGTCAGGTCAGAGTTCTTCATGTTCCTTCTCGTTTTCAGAATGCGAACATCTTTATGAAAGGTTTACCTTCGGCTGTGTTTGAGGAGTCTCGTACCAGCTTGAGCGTTCATTGTCCTCCCGCTCAAACTAATGGGGAGTGTTAGTCAATACATGTTCCTTAGTCGATATATGTTTGTTGTGGGCTCAAGCCCAATTTTAGAAGAATCTTGTATTGATATATATTGTACAACATTGTTAATGAATGGATATACAAAATTGTAAGTTCAAAAATATATATATATATATATATATATATATATATATATATATATATATATATATATATATATATATATATATATATATATATATATATATATATATATATATATATAATTGTTTACCACTAATACATATGACTAAAGGTGTATTTGTTAAAAGTAACAATGAGCAATAGCAGTGAAAAAAAAAACGTTATCAATTTTTGTTAGGAATCTCCCAAACAGTTTGTTTTATAATATGAGTTTGCTGAACATTATGCTTTGAGTTTTTTCTGAACATTTTTACAATACCATACATTGTATCTAGATTACAACACTGGAAAATAAAAATATTCTATATTCCTTATATCTTGATGCAAGGAATGTAATCAAACGGCATTGTGTAATCAAATGGCACAAAAAGGCATCAAAGTTAGGGTCCATTTCCAATCAAGGTATTCTACTTTTTTCTTGCATAAAAGGTTTCCAACAAAAATTTCAATGATTTGGGTATTTTCATTAACTTCCGTCAACTATTTTTACATTTAAACATTTATAAATTTAGAAGGGCCAGTTTGAAACTTTTGTAAAAAGTTAATAAAAATAAACGTTTTATTTCTTCTTCCCCAGATTTCCCCCAAATCTTCTTCCCCAACTCTCCACATAAACCCTAATTCATTGTTCACAAAATTGAACCGTATCTTGTGTTCGTTAAGGTAATTAATACTTAATGTCGTGTTTAATTATCTTAATAATCTTTATTCATTGACCTTTGTGTTCATAATTTTTTTTTGCAGGATGGCTTCTTCATCCAAAGGAGGTACATTAACATTGGATATTTATTATAACGGGTATTTCAGTCTAAAACCTTTAACCTATCATAATGCTGATATGGTC
This sequence comes from Chrysanthemum lavandulifolium, assembly GCA_022545495.1. Lineage (NCBI taxonomy): Eukaryota > Viridiplantae > Streptophyta > Magnoliopsida > Asterales > Asteraceae > Chrysanthemum > Chrysanthemum lavandulifolium. The sequence goes on from CM040246.1 coordinate 157,057,977, forward strand.
ACAACTACTCTTGATGTGACCCCTTTAACCTATAATGAGTTGAAAATTTTTGTTCAAAACAACATAGCTTCAGTAGTGTCTGTGCTGTATTACTTTAGTAATGGGTTAAAAAGTATTAAGTCTGATGATGATGTTAGGTTGTTTGTTGAAAAGTGGCAAAGTAGTGATGAAGGTATCATAGCCTTATATGTTACTCATAAGAATGAATGTTTAGTTGAATACACTGGTGATTATGTTATTGTCATGTTAAACCCTACTAGTTATTACAAAGACTCAGACTCAGATGTTGCATCAGTTGACCATTTATCTGAGGGTGAAGAAGAGTTGAGGCAGGTTAGGATAAAAGAAAGGAAAAGTTTAGATGAAAAGAACATAACAAATGAAATTGTTGTATTTGATGAAAGTATGCTAGTGTTGGAAAATGACAGTGATTTAGGTGATGAATCTCAAAAAGAAGCAGATCCTTTATTTTCAGACTTAGGTGATGAATCTCAAAAAGAGAAACCTCATGTTGAACCAGAAATAAGCTTAGATGAAGATATGCCCATCGTTGATGAGGATGAGATTGTGTTTGACTCTAATAAAAGAGATTACCTATTCATGACCCAAACACACATTGGAAGTTAAAAACCTTTATTAGGTGAATTGTATGCGAGACTTAGATCAAGTAAAGATTGTCTTACATTTTATTCTGCATGCCAATGGATACCAACTTTGGTATGAAAAAGTGATAGTGAAAAGTTGCTTGTTAGGTGTGGCTTTGATGAAAAGAGAGAAGAAAGAAAAAAGTTCCTAGAGATCCCAATAAGCCTTGTTGTCCTTTTAGGTTAAGAGCTGTGAAGATGCATGATGGAAATTCTTGGCATATAAGAACCCTAGTGAATGAGCATACTTGCAGTAGACAATGTAATCTTGGATGTTTAGTGACTTCAAAATGGATTGCAAGACAATTTGTAGACAAAATCAGAATGTATCCTGATATGAAAGTGGTTGATCTGCAAGACATGGTAATGAAAAATATAGGGTTAAGACATCACACAATCGGTGTAGTAGAGCTAGAAGGATTGCACTATATAATCTTAAGCGAAATGTTGGAGATCAATATGACAGTTGGTTGATTACTCGGTGAGCTTAGAAAGACAAACCACGGTACCACAAAGGTGCTTCGCATTGATCCTCTGCGGATGGTACACACATGTTCAATAGTTTTATATTTGTTTTCGTAATTTGAAACAAGGTTGGAAGCGGGTTGTAGAAAGATTATAGGTTTAGATGGATGTTTTTGAAAGGGGTGTGCCAAGGTGAATTGTTGGCGCTATTGGGAGGATGGAAACAATCAAATATACCCAATTGCATGGGTCATTGTACAAGTTGAGAATTGAGACACTGGGAATGGTTTATTAAATTGTTATCCAAAGACCTTGAGTTAGGAGATGGGAAAGGGTCACATTTATATCGATGGCCACAAAGGACTATACCAAGTCATTAGGAGAGTGGTCCCATTGGTAGAACATAGGTTATGTGCTAGGCATATTTATGCCAATTTTTTCAAGCTCTACCCTGGTGTTCTATTTAGACACCTGTTTTGGCAAGCATCAAAGGCTTCTTATCATCAGAAATGGTTAAATACCATGGAAGAAATAAAAAATGCAAGTCAAGAAGCTCCATTGATATGTGGGAAAAAAGGAAACATGTGCCAATGAAACCTCCATTAGAAAGAAGGATGCTGTAGGCCCACATTGAATAGGACAAAGGATAGGTCCGAATTGAAAAAAATAAACATGTAGCAAGGCCTCCAAGAACAATGACATGTCAAAATTGTGGTGAACTTGGTCATAACAAAAAGGGTGTACTAAGGAAACAGTGAATCATCAAACAAACACCTAATCAACAAGCTAATCCACCAAAAAAGAAGGGCAGACCTATGGTTCAAGACCCAGTCAATGCTAGAACCCCAAGTTGTAGTAGAAAGAATAAATTTGTGACTGCTAGAGGTGGTATATGGATGGGAGGAACAAGTGCAGGTGGTAGCAGTGGAAGGGGTAGTTCTAGTGGATCAAATAGTGCGAGGGCCAGAGGAAGTGGTAGTGGATCAAGCAGGGGAAGGGGAAGAGGAAGGGGAAGGAGAAATGATAGTGTGTCAAACAGGTAAGTTTCATTTAGATGTTTATTTTTTTGTCTTGTCATTTAATTGATTTATATTCTAACTAAGAGAACCATTATACGTAATGCCCAATCTGAGACTCTTTGATGATGATCATTTGGTTGATGTACAACTTGAGGAAGCAATTCATACAAGGTCAAATAATCGCCTAATGATGTACATGCTTTTGATGATGATACTACGGTTGATGTACAACTTGATCAAGCAAATACGTAAGATATGGAAGTCAATATTGATCAACCTAATGTTGATGTTGTTGATACTTCGCCGCAAAGTTGATGCCAACCCTGTTGATGCAGCTGCAAAAGTTGATGCCAACCCTGTTGATGCAGCTGCAAAAGTTGATGCCAATCCTGTTGCTGCAGATATGGATGCCAATCAGGATGAAACAGCAAAGCTTAAGAGGAGGTATGATGAATTTTGGAAAGGTCAATATAATTCAGGATATCAACCCCCTAGAAGGACTTCTCAAAGATTATTAATGAAGAATTATAATAGGAAGATAAACCAGGACTATGAAGGTCAAGGACTCACACCAGATGAAGCATTTGAAGTAGACTAAGTATTTTATTGTTTGTAAGAACTTAATATATGGTGTATAAGAACTTGTAAGAACTTATTAGTCTCTTTTGTAACAACTTGTAAGAAATTAATATCAAGCTCTTATGGTCCATATCAGTTGCTTTTTTACTTAAAACATAAGCATGATACCATTGAAATGCAAATGATTTACACAAAAAATTATAAAAATATAATTATTATGAGTTAAAAGATATGAGAATGCAAATTATATAGTTAAATACACAACCTGGTTTCTTGTTTTTGCTCATTTTTTTAGTTGTAGGTTTTCTTAAAGGTGTGAGATGAAAATGAGTTGTTACTTATGCCTTTATATAGTGTAAAAACAGTCAAACCATAACAGTGCTAGCATTTGATGAAGCTGCAAATGTGATATAAGCCAATTTGGATTCTACTGATGGATTCCACTGAAAGCCATTTCTCCTTCCTCCCAACTGTGGATTCTACTGAAAGCCATTTCTCCTTCCTCCCATCTCCTTCCTCCCAACTGTGGATTCTACTGAAAGCCATTTCTCCTTCCTCCCAACTGTGGATTCTCCTTCGCATTAGATGCAGCTGCAAATGTTGACATTCTTATCACTGTCTTTTATCAGTGTCCTTTATCACTAATTTTTCAATACATTGATCAAGCTTTTCAACAAGGACATTTCTGTCACTGACTTTTCAATACATTCCATAATCAAAAGTAAAGCTTTTCAATACATAGATTCATCAAAAGTAAAGCTTTTCATTACATTCAAAAGTAAAGCTTTTCAATACATACATTCATCAAACTAAAAAGCTTTTATAATCATCAAGAAAAGCATTCCTAACAATACAAAGATAACTCTAGATTGCATGCTAACTGTACACTTCAACACTTCAACTTCTTCTTCCCATCTCTTTTTTTTCAGCTCAATTTCCACAGCTTCCTTCTTCATTTGTTTTTCCACATCTGCCAATCTACCTTTGTAATGCTCAGTTGCAAAATCTGGATCCCACCAGTGAAAGAAATTACACTTCTTTCTTGCCTTATAGTTAGGACATCCAAGAAACCTCCTGCCTGGATTTTGTTCACTCCAAGAAGTCCACTTACCACTAACATCACCACATTCGCACAACACACAAGCACGATTCATCAAATTATCTTTTTCCCAACCTGCATTTCTTGATTCCAAGATACCCAATTTGATGAGTTTGATGAATTAGATGAGTTTGTCATGACTTTGCCCTAATTTAGTATTTGGGAACACACCGTTTGCCCTAATTTAATTTTTGGGAAAAATGTCTTTGACCTAATTTGATTACGGGAAGAAATGATATTGGGAAGAAATATTCTTGGGATAACGGTTTATAAATGTTTCAAAATCGTTTCACCTAAAAAAAGTTTCAAACTGGCCCTTCTAAATTTATAAATGTTTAAATGTAAAAATAGTTGACGGAAGTTAATGAAAATACCCAACCATTGAAATTTTTGTTGGAAACCTTTTTATCAAGAAAAAAGTAGAATCATGATTGGAAATGAATACTAACTTTGATCTTTTTTTCTTGTTTTTACCAAAAAAATAATAATTATATTCACAAACAAATAAAATTATATATTCGCAAATTATCGTAAAAGCTTTTTAGAGGTCGTGAGACCTGAACCAGTAATGGAAAATTGGAAATAACTAAACGACACTACCAAAGTGTTTTTCATTTTTTTATCAAGTACAAAGACTTTAATACCGATAAGCTTGAAGCAGAAAGGAGTTTTATGATACAAAGGTCGGTCCTTATACAATAACGTTGAAGAGATACGCCATTTAAGATTGTCGAAATAAAGTAAAAGTAACTTGAGGATGTTCTTTCAGTTTTTTGGGGAGTACTCTAAGAAGCGAGAGTGCGGTGGTCTAAACTTGGTGCCAACGAGTTTGCCTTGACGACGCCAGTTTGGCGGCAAGACTTACTTTCAGCAGCCAGGCGCCTCGCGCCAAAACTAACAGCCACTTTTCTTCTTCTTCTTTTTTTTTTTTTTTTTTTTTTTTTTTTTTTTTGAAAAACTAGCGTTGCATTTAAAACCCGAAGGTGAAGTTGATTTGAAAGTTTCGTAGAGAGGTCTTGAGCTTCTCGTGGTTAAACAGAAAAAAGCGAAACTTTAAAGATTAACCAAAACATGAAATACATAATAACCTTAAACATTAAAACTACGGATGGATCCCTAAAACAACATAAAACATAAAATACATAATAAAACTACTAAACACTTAAAAAGCGAGTCATCCGAGTCCAAACCATCATCACTTGTTGGCGGAGAATAAAACTCCCATTAATGTATCGACTCTCCATTATGTCGAAAAGTTGTCTTGGAGGTCTTGAGCCTCCCGTGCTTCTTCACTCGTGACGCACTCTTCACGTCTCGCTTCTTGCAAGATATCTCCAGACGCTTTCTTCATCTTGTTCAAACTGGGAGGAAGCCTCACTTAACCCGCTTGGTGGTTTGAAAATCCACCGTGGACTGCTCACAGTGGACTTGGAACAATTGGGAGGTACGGATGTTTTCAAACCCCACCCGAAGACATTTTCTCGTGGTGTTGAGTAAACTTCAAACTCGCGAGTTGGAAAGTTGGTTTCCAAGCAAGTGATCGGTGCTTGAAAAGTCGGTTTCCGGAACTTCTCCGGGCTCAAATGACCAATCTCATCTCGAAAATGCGAAACTAAGCTTCGAACAATTTGGTAGAAATGAGTTCAAATATGTTCACGTTTGGGAGATTTTGAAAAATTGCCCAAATTGGGATGTCGAAGATTAATTCCATAGTATATTATGTTTTTAAGTTTATTGTTTTTTATTTCTTGTAATGTTTTTTTTATGAATAAAGTAATTTTAGGATATATTGTTTTAAATTTTATAAAAATAAAAATAAAAAATTGAGTTTGGCACCGTAAATTCGTGCCAACGGATACTCAGAAATGTGGTGCCAGCGGTTTACGGTGCCAAACTCAAAAGCTGGCGACGTGGCGGTTTGGCACGAGCTTCTGACCACACTTTAAGCACCATGTAACCAGTGCTTTAATGCTTTACACTTTAGATTAAAAGAGAACAACTGCAGTACATGTGAAATATATGAAGGGTTGTCTTATTGGAACCCCTATGATGTCACATCATAGGGGAGTATTCCTTTATCCCACTTTTTTCATCAACACATTTTTTGTCGGTTTATGTTCGTATTTACAGCTTTTAAGCGTTTGACTTATTAAACTTTATATTTATTTTCGCATTTTCGGGTTTATAGTTTTCGATATAAACAAATTTATAAAAAAAAAAAAAAAAAAAAAAAAAAAAAAAAAAAAAAGGGGGTCAATCTAAAATTATAGGGGTCAAAATAACCCAACCCTATATGAAATCGCTTTTAAGAGACTTGACATGTACGGCGGAGCTAGACGCTTTATTTGTGGAAGGGTCACAAGCGAAAGTTGCATGAAATAAAAAGCCCAAAATGTAAAAAACATAAAACGTTTACTACATGAAAGTCATTAAAAAATACATTATGTGACAAAATGAGTGTATAGGCTCGCGGTTACCGCGAGGTGTTTGTATGCGTTACTTAGGCGGAAAAAAAAAACAAAAAAACAAAAAAAGAAAAAAAAAGTTTGAAGGCATTGCGATTGTTTAAATACAAAATTATGAAAAAAGTATTGGTAATCCATAAGAACATACATCCGGTCATTGCTAGCAAGAATCATACACAATGAAGGATAGTGAGAGCTTCTACTGCACAAAACTATTTTTCACATGAGATTATTCCAAATAAAGTATAAACAACTAATAAGCGGTTAATTAATATAATCTTTCAAGACAGGTAGATTATGTTCAATGATAGCATTCCTTTTCCAATTCATTACTACTCTCTAAACAATTTCATCAGCTTTTTCAATCTCCTCAGCATAAAACTTTTGCTCTATAATCCCCATAGGTCCAGGTTGAAGTACTTTGTGTTGTCTCCATCTCCCTTTCGACTTGCTTTACGTAAAACGAAGCTAGTGAGTAAAATCATAATGAAAAAGAGACCCAAATTTGTATAAAACTGAATTCGCAAAATCTGACAAAACTGCAGAGCGTGTGGAACAAATAAATGTTGATGCGGCCTTATACACAATTATCAATTAGAGCAACATTCATCGATATTTGCATGATTTTTTTTGTATGTAGAAATTGGGTCGGGTTTTGCGTTTTTGTATCTTGCAAGCCCGTTAGTGTTTTTGACACGGGTTATGGGTTTTGTTTTATGGAGTAGGTATCAATACCAATGCTTCATACATAATTGTTAGTATTAATCCAAATAGTGATGTATGCTACCATCTATCTATTCAAGAGTAATATTTTTGAAGGAATTCTATGATAACCTATTTACTTATTAGAGAGAAGTATTTCTACATTTCTAAATAAACAGAACACAAATGCAGATTAAGGCTGGAATTGCAAAGGAATCGCAAAAGAACTGTAGTATAAAGCTATATAATCATAATATCTGCATAACTTTTATGTTCCAGTTCTAAAGTAACTATCATAAACTAATTATCGTTCGATAAAGATTCTATTATAGCTGAGATCAATACATAAACACAGTAGGTTGTTTACATGGTAATTAATCTACACTATCTATCAAGTTCAGGCATAAGTGTCAAAATGGCATTTAGTTCCTGCGATAAGAATGCTTACCGATGTACTCGCTGAGTTCTGGTTGTCTGCGCAGACACTAATACACAATGCTTTTTCGGGATGAGTCCCTTTATACAAAAACTGGTGCTCTTCTCACTTATAGAGTCCATCTATAGATGCAAAGTAAAAGGCGCGTTTCACTTTTCAATCACCCAACATGTAATTGAAAGCAAAAAGTTGGTGACGAGGGAGGATAAACCTGACAGGAGACCCATTTGATCCACACTTATTTCATAGAGGCACGTACACATAATTTGGTCTGCAAAACAAACACACACCCATCAGTTTTAGTTTTAGTCCTCTGGCCTGCATCGTCAGTAACATCATTCCAAAGTTGAATTCAGATATTTAAAGTCTATGTTAAGAGTTAACCTGCATAGTTATAATTGCGAAGATCTGATGTTTGGAAAAGTTCATTGTAGGACCGTGAAGCTCTCTCACTGAATTCAAAACCATGCTGGTATCATACCCTGAACAATACAAAATAACAAAAAAGTAAAAAAGAGTAGCATGAAACCAAAATACTCTAAAACCAAATTCGCCATCTTCTACGACTACCATGATCATTGCTATAAGCTAATGATTATCTGAACACCACTGTAAATGCTAACTATTTAAAAACTTTCACTAAAATTTGACCTCGATAATAGCAAAAGCAATCGACAAAACACAGCATAGCATGTGGGATTACTTTCAAATAAGGATGGCTCATGTTAAAACTATGAAGGGGTGTTTGGAACTATTACTTCTGTAGCTACAATCAAACAAAATCTGATGCTTTTAACAAATAAAATCATATTTTATTACCCTAATGCTGATATGATGATGTCAGTTTGTCTAGAACAACTACATCCGTATTTTCTTACTCTAGCAAATCACATCTAGGAACAGTTACATCCTCATGTTTATTTTCCATGTGTACTCTTTAACAACAGCCTTGGGTTTGATAAAAACTATGTAATATTGAAAATGAAGGAGTTACCATTTTTATCCTATGAAGTGCAGCCTCCAACAGTCCACGGTAGCTATACGCCCGAATCCGAAAATAATGGAGCGATACAGTTTCGGCAGCCATAACAGAACACCGGAAGTAGCTATTCTACTATTCTACCATACCAAGCCTGTTATCAACTCGTTAATGTTAATAACAATTTTTTAAATTTTCCAATATTTTACAATAAACAATAAGGTTAGCACTTAATGTTGCAGACTCCAACCCGCTACCTAAAGCTACCCATCCAATAGCAGGAACAACTAACTTTCTTACAACTGAGAAAGTAGGAAAAAATAAATAAAACTAAAATGAGCTCTTTTCACAATGTAGGGCACATAAGCTCATAAGCTACTAAACGACCCATATTCTTAACATCTTTAACAAATATACATTTTGAATTTAAACAAATTATAAGCACAAAATTGTTTTTCAAAATTGGCTTGTTAAAAACTTTGTCCATTACAAAGTACAGCTTAAAGGATGAATCTATGCTTTTACAGCAATTTATACCCTATATTAACATATTTTTCACAAACATAACTAGAAATTGTTGGTCTCTGTTCAGAACAAACAATTAAAAAAAAAGGACAAGATCTTAAACGAAGGTGCAATAAAAGTTAAGAAAATTATAACCCGAAAGCCCGAAGGCATAACCTCTTCATCAATCCCTTCCCTCCATCTTCTCCCTGTACTACTATAAAATTTCGCTTCCCATCTTTTGGCCTTCCTCCTTCGTACTACTACTACATCTCATCAAGCTTGCTATGTTGTGAAAACTGAAACAATGTAGCTTTGTAGTGCTGCTATTTATCTTTTGACTGAAGTGTTTCCTTCATCTCCAGCCTAAAAAGGGATCCAACAATGGCAATGTCACCCACAATGGTTCGGAGCTGGGATACCTGAAATCATGTTCAGCAGTTGAGAGATGTAGTTAAAACACATGAGAATTATCATTACTCCGAGGATCTAAAACACACGTGAGCCTTGTGCTAATATACTTTGAGTGTATACCAAATAGTATGCGGAATCTACTACTTGATACTTAGAAGAACATTAACAATGTATGAACAATGTAACAGTAATACTAGAACAAACTGTTTCACCAAACGCTTCAATATTGTTAAGCTAATAATATGAGTGATCTGACTATCACTAGGGTTTACAACCTTGAAGCAAAACGTATGTAAAGATATCTAACACCTTAACCTAGGATCTCCTTAATAGGCACAAGGAGTCTTTACAAGATAACTATCAATATTCTAAACATGCAGAATTTTCGTATAAGTCTAACTATGTAAGATATCTCCTAAATATCTTCTATACATATCACTTTAATTACACGATTTCTATCACAACAGTATAAATCTTTAACCTTCAAACTAAGCAGTACAAAGTTCATACCAGCAGTACTAACTCAGTTAGTACTGTTAGTTATAACTTCAACAATATAAACTTTATCTTGACAGTACTAAGTGTTTGAACATTTAATTTCCAACAATCCTCCCTTAAACTTATGATTTATCTACAAATCAACAAGTTTCTTGAATTAAATCCTAAAGCTTGAGAGGATTCTTCCAAACACTTTATCTGCTTCCAGCCTTCATTTCTTTATCACACTGATTGTAAATCTTCCGTAGTAGTTCTCTTGCCATCTCAGATTCTTCTTCCATAATTAGCTTTTCAGTCAACATCAACACAAGAGTACCTGATGTTAGTGGGTAGTCCTTCTCCACTAGCATGTACATGTCTGTTCCTGCCCTTGTTAAGACATGATGAACTGCACATGAACTATACAATGTCCATTTGAACCCTTGATTTCCATTTTGAAACTTCCGTATATTGTCATCTGCAACTGGCTCAAACATTCTCTTCAAGTCCACCCATAGAGCTCTTCTCTTGTTGTCTGTTGGTGCTAAATATATGAATCTGTCTTTAACTAAACTCCATAGTTTCACCAGGTCATCTCTGTCAAATGCCTTGAGCATATCTTCCATGAATTGATATACCTCAAAATGATTTCCTACCATGATGATCTTCCAACTTTTTATTATTCCACCATTTTGAACTTCCCAATCAATGATAGGATATTTAGTTTGTCTGGCTTCAACATTCATCCCTCCATCTTCTGGAATGATAACCATCATTTGTTAAAGTCTCTCATCAGCTAACTCTTCAGCTGTTTCTTTTTCTGCAGTAGGTGCTTCTTCAACTACCTTCTATCTCTTTGAAGATTTAGTCTCTAATGAACATCCAACTCTTTTAACACTTCTACTTTATTCTTCAGTTTCCATAGGAATAAAGTCTTGTACCCTCTTGTAAGCTTTGATGTACATTTCTTCAATTTCTGCATATGTTTTTGAGTTTTTCCCTTCAGTTGACCAGCCTTTTTGTGATCTTGATTCTTCAAGTATTCCCTCATATGCTTCACCATTTGTGATTATGTAGGAAGCTTAATCCTTTTACCAGCCATCCTAGCACTTTGACGTTTCTTGATCATATCCAGCAGATCCTTTAAGGCATCTTCTCTATCTGCTTCATGAATAGATGATCTATCTTCTTCATAGGTTCTTCTTGTTACCTCTATTGTAGTCTCATGAGGAGTTATTGCTGAAGCTATTTGTGCTTTCCTTGTTCTCCTGCGAAACACCATTGGGGCGACTTATTTTGCTTCAATCCATGTGTAAGTCCTCTCCATCAGACCCTTATATGTGGTGGGTAGGTCAGTAGAGAGGAATTCTACAAGGCTTCTCGATCTTAGTCCATGCATGAACCCTGAGATTCGTTGGTCTTCATGTAACCCCAAAAACTGCAGCGTTTCTTCTGTGTACCTAGTAACAAATGCCTTTATGCTCTTGCATTCTTTCTGCTTTATGTTGCGTACAACAAAGTGTGTCTTTGTAAACCTCTTCTGTTAGCTAAAGTGTGATCTGAATTTGGCCTTAAGGTTATCGTAATTGGGTGTGCTACCTATTTTTTGTCCATTTCACCAGATTCTGGCAGAGTCTTTCAACGTGTATGTGAACATGTGACAGGCTACAGGCATGGCCCACTTTTGCATTCGTATGACCCATTCAATTAGGTAGAGGTAGTTATCAGGGTCTCATTTTCTGTTATAGGAGCCTAGATGGGATTGTTAGGTAGAGGGTATTCCTTAATCCAACGGACAAAGGGTGTTACACATCCGGTAAATTTGGGAAAAAGGCCCGTAGGGCCAGAGGGTGTGTTTTGGTATTTGATTTGCATTTTGTGGGTATATAGGACGGGTATAAAGGTGCATTTGTGTCGGGTTGATAGGTCCTACGTAGATAGGGCCAAGGTTTCCCATCGGTACCTGTTGAGCATGCCTCACAAACGGATAACTTGTGCCATATCCTCCGAAAATTTGGCTTTCCCCTTGGTTCGGGTGAGGGAATGTGCTAGGTTGATTATAGGTCATGTTCGGGTAGGTTTGGGTATAAGGATTAGCATAACTATTTATCTGGCTACTGGAAGGAGGGTACGAGTAACCATGTATAAAAAATTAAGCATTATGTGAAAGATACGTACCAGAGGGAGGGGGATTTCCACCCTGTTTTGTTGAAGGCTGATTACCTACGTATTCGGAGGTTAACATCGACTGTAAGGGTTGCCCATTCTTGTTTCTCCCTTATGGAGGAGGAGGATTGATTCCTTCCCCTCCTCTTTCTTCTTCCATTCTTCCCGGAATTCTCCTTCTACCTCAGTCATAGTCCTGCGTGGGGCCTCTTTAAATTCTAGAGTTCATCCATGAGACATTCGGATATGGGGAGATCCTCTTCATAAGATAGGTGTAATGTCCTCATTCCATGTAGGCCGTGACTCCATTTTGATCTCTTCATCATACTCCTCATTGGGGTATTCCAATTCCCTTTGCATCTCTTGGTTGTGCACACGTCTCCTTTGTTCCCTTATGAGGAAAGTTAAGACTTCATAATTGGATTCCAGAAAGGTTGGGCTAATCACCGGTAATGGATTAGCGGAAGTGGAAGCTCGGTTGAAAGGTGGGGTGCTTCTTGGTAAAGTAACGGTAAACGTGGAGGAGGTTATGGGTGCTAAATTGACCATGTATGAGGGGTGTAGTGGGCTCAAGGTCGAGAATCCTGGTGGGGTGTTTGTTCTCTTCCTTCAGTCATGCCGAAATAATAGGGTGTTTGTTTTAGCGGTTACAAGCTTTGGTTTTAACGAGACCAATTGTAGCGATCCCACAGATGGCGTTAGTAATTGTGCAATAATCGGTACTACTAGGCTTCGATGGTGATCGGAGAATATGTTGATGAGGGATGAGTCGCCAAGCTGTAAGTAACCTGTATCAGCACAAATGGAAATACTACATTAAGTGGAGCGCATCGGTTGGACCCTGTGAATCACCTCTGGCATGAGAGTAAGTATGTGTATATGATATTAAGTATGAAGTATTTGTGTGTAAAAGTCTGTCCATACCTAAGTGGTCTGCACATCTATTTATAGATGATAGAAATGGGCAGTTACACGTCTCTCGTTAGAACCAGTGAACGTGGGGCCGTCTCGCATTTTAAGGAGATTGGAGGGGGTTGTGTACCACGATCCCTATCTTGGCGGGAAATCTTTGACATGGATTTGAACATGGGTTTGACTTGGTCATACTTGTTCTCTGAGCCAGTCTTCGAGAAGGGCACACCCCGAAGGGCATTGTGCTTCGGTTGACGTATTCCCATACTGGTAACCATCGTAAATACAGTTTTACGCCAAGAGAACCTTTTCAAAGGCCTTTACATGTTTAGTGGGAGTAAATCCCAACGAACTCAGAGGGGTGGCCTCTGTGGAAAACTAGAAGGGGGGGTTGAATAGTTTTGCCAATTAAAACTTCCTTTTAAACTATTTAGATCGACTTATGTCAATCTATTTGGATGTGTGTGTTGGATGTTGATAAACAAGCATATAAAGGTAAGTAATGAAAAGATAAGAGTAAGAAGCACAAAACCACAACGCAAGTATTTATAGTGGTTCGGCTACAAGGACACCTTCTGATAAGGTTTTAAAAGGTACCTTTTTGAGGGGTCGTTTAAGCCTTTATTTGATCACTTTTGTATCCGTTATTGGTTAATATCGTTCCTTTTCACTTTTTAGGTCTCTTAAAGGCAAAATGCTGGAATGGCACTTATTTGGACGAAAAGGCGCGATTATACGAAGAAAATGGCCAAAGTCGAATCGATGACACTCAAAGTCTGCGAAAACATAAAGTGACGGCGTCGGTGTTAATGCGGCCGTCGGAAGATCTTTGTGACGGACGAAGCCAAACTCCTATTTTCAAGTGACGACGTCAAGTTATAAAAGAGTAGGTCGTCGTAACTCGACGGCCTAGATGTAATCCGACGGCGCCGGTGAAGAGGACGGCGTCGCAAGCATAAGGTGGCGCCGTCGCAAGTCTAACGTGGCCAAGACGAAACCCTAATGACGGCGACACGACGGCGTCACAAAACATAAGGTGACGCCGTCGCATATGTAATATTACAAGGTTTTTAGCCCGCGCTTCGCAGCGGGGTGTTTGCATACATAAGTATTATTTAACGTTCGAGCTAAGTATGTTCCTATTAGATATGTTTAGTATTTTAAGCGTGAGCAATATAATTAAGCGGTTGTGAATTTACCAAAAAGTATGTTATCAAGCCTTGGTTGCGTTGCGTTTTATAAAGCTTCTTAATTAAAAATGATAGAATGGCGTTATTTAACAACCGTTAGGTACGGCGGTTAGCAGGACTATTTGTGTAACGAACGTTTAACATGAAGGACCAATTATGTAAAAAAAATTACATCTTTAGTCATTAGAGGACCTATTTTGCAACGTAAGTTAAACCTCGAGGATCATTGTCGCATTTTGGTTTTATAAAAGTATTTAAAAAAAAAAAAAAAAAAAAAAAAAACGTAACGACCGTTAGTAGATAGCAGGCGTTAACTAACGACCGTTAGTCACTTTTAAGTTAGTCCTTAGAGGACCTATTTTGAAACATAAGTTAAACCTCGGGGACTCTTGCCGCAATTTCATTTCTTAAAAAAAAAAAAAGTTAACGACCGTTAGCAGATAACGGCCGTTAAGTAACGACCGTTAGTTACTGTGTGTTCTACTGTTCACTATGTTGCTATTGGGTGTGGCAGCAGTAGATTCCAACTTGCCCCATAGCCAAGTTCGTAAATGTACTTTAGGACAATATATAGAATCCGAATTTTTCAGTATTAAGTGTGTAGTCTTTTGGAGTAAAACCTAAACCAAGAACCAAGGTTGTCTTATACAAGATATTTAGGGTTTCAAACCCTATCTTACACCAAGATAAGTGTTTTACTTCATTAATACAATTATGTCTTTGATTATTTGTGTGTATGCTTGCATGTTCTCCATGTCCGGCTAATTTACTTGTGTGTTTGCTTAGGAATATGAAACTTAATTATTGAATATTGATTGGTTGTCTCTTATCTTAGTTGATTAATGATCTAGTAATGCGATAGGTCATTCGTTGTGTACTAATGCTTGATAGAATCTTTGTGAACCTTAGAATATGACTCCTTGAGTAGTTGTAAGCTAAACCATCCAAAGAGTGCCTTAGAGTAAGAGTTTATTATCCCTAGTGGGTTTTGTAGACGAGACCCTTTGGTAAGTTCAAAGAGTTAGGGAACATATGCATACCCTACGACCTTAGACACACAACACAACTAGGAATAAGGACGTGACAATTCAACCACCAATAGGAGATAATTAAGGAGTAGTAAAACCTAAGTAAACACATCTTTAAACTATCATACGAGCACACAATAATTAGACATAGACTACATACACCTTATATTAGATAATTAGATAAGTAGAGTAATCGGTAGTAATACCAACCCCCCAAATCCAATACCCCAAGATTCGTACCTTTCCATTTCATAAAAAAATATAAAAAGATAAAAAATAATCTTCCTCAACCCCAACCTTAGCGTAGTAACTTCTTACTAGCATTCCTATTCCCCTAGAGAACGATATCAATACCCGTGGCTTACCCTAATTACTACATTACAACGATTAGGTTCACTGCCTAGGGTGTTATAAAACTTGCTCGAAGAAAAGGAATTTTCCTTGACCCCGAATGACGCGTGTAGCGTTATCACCTTCCTTTCCCTACTCCACTCCCCGAGTCACCTACTCGAGAGTTCGTAATCACTACACCAATCTCCTTATGGCCGAGAAGCCTTCACAACGTCGCCTACCCTTTTTCCGGTGTTAGGCTAACCACCGGGTTCTTTCACTCCAAGGTGAACCAATCCTACACAACGTCGCCTACCCTTTATAAGGTACTAGGCTAAGTACCTAGTTCTTTCACTCCAAGGTGAACTACACCTTCACAACGTCGCCTACCCTTTATTAGGTACTAGGCTAAGCACCTAGTTCCATTGCAATGGAGGAACTACTACCACACTACACCAATGACTAATCCCAAAGGAGATCTACTCCTTTACAACATCATCAAGGATATCAATATCCTTGGATCTAATACTAGTCTATTTTGTACATCGAAACACACCATATCGAATGTACATCTAAGGCACCTTTCATTAATGCCTTTGACTAGATCTACAAGACACCTTTCACTAATGTCTTGTGTCTTCACTTCTAAACACCTTTCACTAATGCTTCTAGTCTTGACTTCTAAGCACCTTTCACTAATGCTTCTTGTCTTGACTTCTAAGCACCTACCACAAGTGCTTATGCTATAGACGATAGATACCCTTCACTAATATCTTCGTCTTGACACTTGAGACATCTTTCACTAATGTCTTCAACACTACACATCTTTGAAGGAAGAAAGGAATCATCAACAAGAAGACTTCAGTAGCCTTGATGATGAGGAAGCATGGCAACTCATGGACTTGAGCTTGCTTGACTTCAAAGATGGTGATCTTGCCTTTAAGAGGAACCTAAAAGATCACACAAAACAAAACTACAAACATAGATCTCTTGGATATGAGGTTAGTGAGTTTTAACTCGGGGAGAAAGTGTGTTAGAAAGTGGTGAGAAACAATGAAGAAATGGCTCACTATTTATAGAGGAAAAATCCTCATGTTCCCGGATCCCACGGATCCCTACCACAGGGATCCGGCTAGCACAAAGCTAGGGATCCGTGGAACGCCTCTTGCCCATGGGTATTTTGGTTATGGGTCATGGGTCGTGGGTTGAACCATGGATCTTTTAGCTAGATACAATGTATCTTTTGAGTGCAATGCACTTGGTCATTTGGGTATGGGTTGATCCATGGGTTATGGATATCATCCATGTGTGATATAAGCATGATGTCATGCAATGGGTTATGGGTCAAGATCCATGGGTTATGGGCTTTGGGTTGTACCCAACTACATTCAATGTATTTGCCCAATGGGTTGTGATACTTAAGTTTCTACCCATTTATATTACCCAATATACTACATACTAGTTATGTGTATATTTTACCCAAGTATGTAACTACTAGTTGTTGTACATGTGTATTACTAAATCATAAAATCACTTATACTTGTTTTAGTGTTTTATGTGAAAATGTGAATATGTTAGAAACTATTAGTTCAAACCATTTACGTATTTTATTTGTTTTGTTAACATGATTTTACGTTTGTTATCGACAAAACATTAGAAGATCGTAAAATATAAATAAGCGTTTTACGGTTTATTTGTATTAACAATCTCCCTTTTGTTGATGACAAAACATAAAATTATTTTAAGGAAAAGCTAAAATTCGTAAAAGTTTGAATTTGTAGTTTTTACTTTCTTCTCCCTCTTTTTGTCGAAACAAAAAGTGTTTGAAGGAAAGCAACACATCGTTTTTAAGAAAAACATGTGAAAGAAATAAGAGTAAAAAGAAATAGAGAGCAAGTAACGGGAAAGGATCTCGTCTTTACTCCCCCTTGACGAGTCCATCCCTATGTAAGGGCGTCAAGAAAGTGATACTAATCTAGTTTGTTTGCAAGTAAGTTTGCAAGAGATTTCGTCTAAGTGACGAATGTGCTCCCCCTTGATTATTGCAATTTTTCAAGGGGATGATACGAAATGTAAACCTAATATTGCAAGTAATTTGCAATGTATTGCTTTGACATAAAGCTCCCCTAGCTTTAGGATGTCAAAGTCTTCATGTGTGAATTGAATAACTACAAAACAAAGGTTAGAAAGCAAGTATAATTCACAATTTCCTGCAAATGTGGTCCAAGTTAGTAGAAAATAGCTTTCTGTCTCACGGATCCCACGGTTCCCTCCTAGTAGGGATCCGTCTAGGCAATCCGAGGATCTGTATTAGGTGATTAATTTCAAAGGTGATATAACAAGTAATGTTATCACAAAATAAGATATGAATACAAAGTAATCATATGCTCGGAAAAATAACAAGTAGCATGTAATTCCATTTAATAAAACTAGAGTTATGATATACATGACTCTAAAACTAAGAAAATAAGAAAATACATGACTAGGAATTTCTAAACTAACTATCGCTTGATGCTAGGACACCACTAAAATCTTCTAGCTTAAGTTTTGTTTAGGTTTAATCTCGTCGAAGCGTTCGAGGAGATGATAGAACATAAACGTTGGTCTTCTCGTACTTCATGTATCAAACTTTCAACATGTTGACATTGATAGCAATCTTTGTCATGGCTAGATAGTGGTGGTGGAAGAAATGAAATGGCTTGATGCGAAGGATCAAGTGAAGCGGCTTGTGGAGCTTCAAACGATGGAGGGATTGGTGGAGGCGCATTTGAGAATGACTCGACCAAGAATGATGGTGGTGGTAGAGAAGTGTCAACTTCCATATGGTCGGGTGGTTGACTTTGATAATTTCTCATAATCCAAATGGGATTATATGATGGAAACGGCGAAAAGGAAGCCGGAGCAAGTGTTGACTCAACACCTTGATTTTGTATCATTATTCCTCCTTGTGAGGAAAATGTTGTCGGCGGAAGCGGATGAGACGGCCTAGGAAGCAAGTCCTCTAAATTGTAGAGGTGAGGTGATGATAGTGGGGATGTAAATGAAATAGCTCTAGGAACCAATGGTGATGGTTTAGTGGAGATGCTATTGTTTGGCCTATGAGGTATGGTGGTGTTTGGCATAGGTAGTTTTGTGGATACTATCCTTTTAGGAATTGGTTTGATTGGATGATGAAGGATCCTATCATTTGTTGGCTTGACCGGAGATGATTCGGTTGAAGAGATTTCGTGTATAACACGAGCCTTTTTCATGGGTGGTTCTTTGGTGGATAAGTTACTACTTGGGGTTTTCCTCATGATGAGATGATTGTAAGAGGTTTGCAAGGGTTTCTAAAGTGTTGAAAGTTAGGATGAGAGTGATGACTATGGAGGTCCTAACAAAGTGGTTTATAAACCAAAAGATATTGGCAAGTGCATTTAAGCCTTAAGACACTAGGATTCATTGGAATGTGATGATTAACATGCACAAGAGTCAACTACAGAGTTTGCACTGATCTAGGAACTCATTTAAGATGAGATGGAGTGTTTGAGTTAGGAAGATGAGTTGAAATGATTGTTTTAGCAAGATTTGACATAAAGCGTCATCCGGATCCCACGGTTCCCTCCTCGAGGGATCCGTCTAGGCTAATCTTAGGGATCCGGCTCTCGTGACTATGAAAGAGTGGAAATGATGTTTCTAAGATCTAAGACCTATAACATCTTGAGTGTTTCAGTCCTCCTAAGTGTTTTAAATGAAGGGGTGCTTAAGTACTTGAAGGTAATTAATGATGTAGCTAATGATTGTCTTTTATGGAAGGATTTGGAACTTTCAAGAGTACCAATGGATGAGCAAGGATGACACTAAGGATTAGAGTGTCAATTGAAGCTAAATGATCCTAGAGATCAGGTTGTGACTTAGGATAGTGTTTTGGAAAATATCCTAGAAGCTTTGAGATGGAAAAATGTAGAGTTTGATCAACTTTGATCAATTTTGAGGTAAGGATGATTTATGATCAATTATGCCATAATCGAAAGATTTCTAAGGCTAAATGTGAGGGATCAAGTAAAAAATGAAGTGTGAGTTTGAGAGCGGAAGAGTAATGGATTAAAAGTGAAATGGTAGATCTACAAGCGTCTTAAAGTGTGATCTAGGTGAGTTGTGTGTGAGTAGGAAAGATTAACCTATCTTGATTAAGGACTTAATTTGCCTTTAAGACACTATGTTTAGCTTAGTGTGAGGTGTTCTAAGGATATGTTTGAAATATAATGCTTGCAATTGCATTTTCTGTTTGCCGGATCCCACGGTTCCCTAAGTGTAGGGATCCGTCTAGCACAATCTTTGGGATCCGCCCATCGCTTTCGTGAGGACCTTTACTAAAGGTATGCAATGATCTTGACAATGCATTATATTCCAAGGTTAGTTTAAAGGGTTCTAACACTAAGATATCAAATGTAAGATGTTTTATTTCATGAGGGAAATAGGATTACATTGATAAAGCACGAGTACAAGAGAATTGATCCTATTTTGGAATACTACTAGGTTCTTTGAGTGTTTTCGCTAGGAGGATCATTATGTGATTGATGAGTGTTGGTGGAATCAAGAATGAAGAAAGTCTTCATGAGAGATATGTTTAGCGGTTCCATCATCTTGTTCACAAGTACGTACAACGAACTTTGAAATTGAGGATGGAAGTGCATAACATTATGATAGAGGCGTGTCAAGAACATTCCATAAGGGATGAGTTTATTCTTGGAGCCTTGAAGATTTGCAATTCGCCTTGCGAAGAAGTAGGCGAGATTGTATGGTTGTTGTGTTAGCAAACGATTACAACATGTGAGCACAACAAGAGGAAGGATTTCTCGATTTCCCTAAGGCTCCAAACATTTTCACGTGGGATGAGTGCAAGAGGCTTGTACTCTTCTCGGATATCCTTGTAAAGATAATGTTTGGATCGGAGTAATATGGTCGAGGTTTGCATATCATGCGATTTAAATCTTCAAGAGGGTATGTGTGAACAATATGGACTATTTTCTTCACGAAAGTTGAAGAGAGAATCAAGAGACCAATCTTGGTGAAGGCACATTGTCCATGATTTGGAATCCGGAGGATGTGAGCAAAATGCCCAAGGGTTAGAGTAAACTTTTGGTTTTGATATAAAACCAAAGAGATGAGAGCGATCCTCGTTACGAGCGAGTTCGACTTGACGGAAGAATTCCATTATGAACCTTGGACATATCTTCCGTTGATTTCAAGAAGACATTCTAGTCCTATGGCTCGGAAGGAGATATTGATACCTTCTTGAATTGTAGAGAGGTGTCTGTCGTCCTTCGTGGAAGTGACGGTTTTCGAGATTATTGAACCCACGACATGATTGCGGTGTGTTGGGTTCAAGAGAGATGTTCGGAGTGTAGACGCTAGTGTGTGAAAAATCAAACTCATATTCATGCGTCATAGTTGAACCTCTAGAAATGATAAGTTAATAAAAAGAGATGTTTGTGGTCAACCTATGATTATCTAATGTTTTTACTAGATTTTTATTAACAATGGTGTTTAACACTCTAACTTACTCAAGGTTTTGACTTTCTAGTGGATTAATATATTTAGAAAGATAGTGGTTTTTAATTTGCATGAAAAAGCTGTTTTCGATGGGACGGATCCCACTTCCTTTTCAAAAGGGATCCGCTAGTATAACTTCCGGATCCGTAGATCGTAATTCTGAGAACAGTTATATGAAAGCATAGGTTTTAGATCTCATAGTTTTATACCAAGATATATGTTTTAACCTACATTTTCTTTTAACATGCATACATGACTTTTAATGTATCACGAGAGAATATGAAACAAATAAATCAAAAGAAATGACAAACATATTATGATAATAATAACCTAGATAACTAGATTATTAGTAATATTGCATTTCAATACTAAGGATGATACAAAGGATTGGGTATATGATCCCAATGTAGATTAACAACACAAAGTAAATGTCTCCATATGTGAACTTCATCATAGGGAACACAAGTGCAATGAGTGTTAAGGCGATGAGCACGAGTGCGATGTAAACCATGTTGATGACGGATCTTCTTGGTTTCGGTTGAGATGGAATGAGGAGGAAGATGAAATTTTTGAATGAGAGGAAATTTTTGAAATTGGAGGATTTGAAAAAGTGAGGGTTTGGTAGAGTGGTCGACGGTGGGGTTATTTAAAGGGAAGGAGGAATTTTTGAAATTCGTGTTTTGTTTTATTATTGGATTAAAAGAAACAAAACATAAGTTTTATATACCACGACTTTAGACGAGAAATAAAACACGTATGTGAGAAAAAGGCTTCCTAATGAAGCTTCATGTAAGACATGTATAAGCACAAAAGATAATCATATAAATACCTAAATAGGAATACTTAATTATCAAGCAAAAATAAAAAGAAAATCATACCTCTAGCGCACTTAGGAATGTCTTTACAAATGACACAACAAATGTCACATAGACGATTCCCGCTCCTTTGCGTTTAAGATACCTTCTTAAGGAAGGTATTCTTGTTACCAAGCGATTCCTATAGCTTGGTGGGTATGAGCTTTGACTAATCAACATGACAAAGAAGATTAGTGCAATTAAATGAAACAAGTAAAAAAAATGTTGTTATTAAATCAACATCCAAACACATAGTTTTAAAAGACATGGTGTTTGTTTTTGTGAAAAACCTTCTTTGTAGTTTTCAATTAAACATGGATCGTATCAAGTTTTTAAGTACAATATACTTCAAGAAACTTGGTAACGAAGCTCTGATGCCAATTGTGGAAAACTAGAAGGGGGTTGAATAGTTTTGTCAATTAAAACTTCCTTTTAAACTATTTAGATCGACTTATGTCAATCTATTTGGATGTGTGTGTTGGATGTTGATAAACAAGCATATAAAGGTAAGTAATGAAAAGATAAGAGTAAGAAGCACAAAACCACAACGCAAGTATTTATAGTGGTTTGGCTACAAGGACACCTTCCTTGCACTACTCCACTCCCCGAGTCACCTACTAGAGAGTTCGTAATCACTACACCAATCTCCTTATGGCGGAGAAGCCTTCACAACGTCGCCTACCCTTTTTCCGGTGCTAGGCTAACCACCGGGTTCTTTCACTCAAAGGTGAACCACACCTACACAACGTCGCCTACCCTTTATAAGGTACTAGGCTAAGTACCTAGTTCTTTCACTCCAAGGTGAACTACACCTTCACAATGTCACCTACCCTTTATTAGGTACTAGGCTAAGCACCTAGTTCCATTGCAATGGAGAACTACTACCACACTACACCAACGACTAATCCCAAAGGAGATCTACTCCTTTACAACATCATCAAGGATATCAATATCCTTGGATCTAATACTAGTCTATTTTGTACATCGAAACACC
Organism: Chrysanthemum lavandulifolium; assembly: GCA_022545495.1. Classification (NCBI taxonomy): domain Eukaryota; kingdom Viridiplantae; phylum Streptophyta; class Magnoliopsida; order Asterales; family Asteraceae; genus Chrysanthemum; species Chrysanthemum lavandulifolium. Next base: position 157,080,769 of record CM040246.1, read on the forward strand.
ATATCGAATGTACATCTAAGGCACCTTTCACTAATGCCTTTGACTAGATCTACAAGACACCTTTCACTAATGTCTTGTGTCTTCACTTCTAAGCACCTTTCACTAATGCTTCTAGTCTTGACTTCTAAGCACCTTTCACTAATGCTTCTTGTCTTGACTTCTAAGCACCTACCACAAGTGCTTATGCTATAGACGATAGATACCCTTCACTAATATCTTCGTCTTGACACTTGAGACATCTTTCACTAATGTCTTCAACACTACACTTCTTTGAAGGAAGAAAGGAATCATCAACAAGAAGACTTCAGTAGCCTTGATGATGAGGAAGCATAGCAACTCATGGACTTGAGCTTGCTCGACTTCAAAGATGGTGATCTTGCCTTTAAGAGGAACCTAAAAGATCACACAAAAACAAAACTACAAACATAGATCTCTTGGATCTGAGGTTAGTGAGGTTTTAACTCAGGGAGAAAGTGTGTTAGAAAGTGGTGAGAAACAATGAAGAAATGGCTCACTATTTATAGAGGAAAAATCCTACTGTTCCCCGGATCCTACGGATCCCTACCACAAGGGATCCGGCTAGCACAAAGCTAGGGATCTGTGGAACGCTCCTCTTTGCCCATGGGTATTTTGGTTTTAGGTCATGGGTCATGGGTTGAACCATGGATCTTTTAGCTAGATACAATGTATCTTTTGAGTGCAATGCACTTGGTCATTTGGGTATGGGTTGATCCATGGGTTATGGATATCATCCATGTGTGATATAAGCATGATGTCATGCAATGGGTTATGGGTCAAGATCCATGGGTTATGGGCTTTGGGTTGTACCCAACTACATTCAATGTATTTGCCCAATGGGTTGTGATACTTAAGTTTCTACCAATTTATATTACCCAATATACTACATACTAGTTATGTGTATATTTTACCCAAGTATGTAAACACTAGTTGTTGTACATGTGTATTACTAAATCATAAAATCACTTATACTTGTTTTAGTGTTTTATGTGAAAATGTGAATATGTTAGAAACTATTAGTTCAAACCATTTACGTATTTTATTTGTTTCGTTAACATGATTTTACGTTTGTTATCGACAAAACATTAGAAGATCGTAAAATATAAATAAACGTTTTTACGGCTTGTTTGTATTAACAGCCTCCGAGCTGATTCGGAGGATACATCATCAGATGTTATGATCTTGATGTATACTAAAATACATAAGGAAGTAACCAATGTTAAGAATGCAATATCTACATTGTAACACTTCATATCTAAATGATTACGTGTGTTCTTCTCTTGCACTTGGGATGTAAGACTGTTTGGATCACTTTTGAATGAATTCAAACAAGTTAATGATCAAAGAAATGAGACTAAAGGATGTTAAGAAAGAACAGAAAAATCAGTACAAAGAGGTGAGGAAAATATGTAAAATGGTCCACTATTTATAGGTAAAAAATCTGAGCTTCCAACGTAGGGACGATACCACAATACCCTTAATTATTTATGAGTATCGTCCATAAATAAGGGTACAATCCACACTTCCTTTTTTGTCTTTTAGTGGTAAAGTTAAAATCTGGTGTAGTTGGTTATTTTTGGGGAAAAAACCATATTTTGAATTATTATTTTGAATAAAACATTTTATAAAACTTAGAAATAATTTGTCTAATTGTTTTGTGTAAAATGTTTTGTCACATTTGTATGAAAAAGTTATTTCTTTGATCATCCATCAAGTTTGATGTTAAATTTTCATACCTTTAGTGATTTGACGTTGAAGTGAATATTTACGAATAAAAACTTGTTTACGTTAACTTTTATGTAGAATGTTTTTATATTTTGTTATTATCAAAACGTAGAGGATACGAAAAATATAAATAACGTTTTTAGACATTATTTGTATTAACAAAATGACTAGCTTAGGAGAAAGCATATGTATCGTTTGAATCGCTTGACTTGTCTTAACAATAATGTTTTCGAATTCTTTGATTTTATGTTCAGACTCTATGATTGTATCCTAAAGTTCATCTTCACGTTTTGCAAAATCAAGTTTAAACTTTTCCACTTCTTTTTCAATATTGGTTAAAGCTGTTGTTTGTTTTGAAAGTTGATTTGAAGATTTGAAATTTATTCGTTTAGAGACTATGTTATTTTATTATGACTAACTTGAAGTGAATCAAGTTGTTTTGTTACACTAATTTCTTTGTGAACCGCATCTCTGTAACCAATTTCAAGCTGTGTCATTTTTTCATTATTGATTTCAAAACGTTTTCCTTGTCCTTTGTATCTCTTAAGCTCATAAATCAATTTATCTTTCGCAGCCTTATTTTCGCGATTGCCCGTGTTACATCTTTCAACTTGTACATAACAATTATTAAGTAATGATTCAAAGAAGGTCTTTGTTTCCTCATCGGTATTAGCATGTTGTTCTACTTCTCCTCCAGTAAGACTCATTTCTAAAGTATCAAAATGGATATTATTATCATTTTGCTCCTCCACAAGTGTGTGACTAATGAATTTGGGTAGCTTAGAATGCTGCCTCTCTTAAGTAGACATATTAAACACATCTTATCATAATAATTATCATAATTTGGTACCTCAACAATTGCATCTGTATCAAAGGAATGAGGGGTATCAGAATCACTGCTTGACGTAGCTTCTTGCAGTTTTTCCATAAAGATGCGGTTCGCATTGAGTTCCTCTTCAACATTTTCTTTATATGCAGCAACCATAAAGTCCTATTCCTCAGCATTCAACAGTATTCCCGAATCTTCCTTTTTGGCCAACAGCAATCTATCCTCAAACCATTTTGAATCCTTCGTCCTTGGCTTTGTTTTGCAGTTCTTAGCAATATGACCCACTTCTATGCAGTTATAACACCTCAACTGATTTTCATTCTGATTCACAACTCCAATATTCTGAACAGCTGATGCAAATTAACCCCATTCGGGTTTAAGTAATTAAAGGCAAAAGAAGACAGCGGAATATTAGTAAGTGTTCTTAGGATCATTGACATAATCAATCCAATTTGATCAAAATAATATTCTTATGGAGCTAGTTATACAGACATACCCAGGGGGATTCTGGGGGTTCACAGAAACCCGATGGATGTTTGTCGTCCAGTGTAAATTTTTCGTTAAAGACCCTAATTTCTTGGGAATAAACCTAGTCTCGAAATTTCGTGTCTTACAAATATGCATTGTTTAGTTAGAAATACATGTCTTTTTAATTTGTGTACTAGTTTGAATAAAATCATACTTTTTAGTTTCTTTTTATTATTCTTGAAAATAAACCTGGTCTTACAAATACATGGATTGTTTAGTTAGAAATACACGTCTTATTATTTTTATTTTTATCTTTCTTATACATGTAAAAAAATTGTGCACCCGATGATTTACAGTCGAGAGTCTGCTCCAGGTTATACAAATCAATGCCCTAATCCAGAAGTATATTTCTACAGGACTGTATATACAAAGCAATGCTTTAATCCATAATAACATTTTTACGGAACTGGTTATTGCAATTGTAGCTTATTTCAACTTTGGTTGACAATATTTTGCTTTCTCTTTGTTGATAGATCTCTACATCACTTAATAAATGTCTTAGGTATCAAATTAATTGTTGTATTTATACTGAGACGTAAAACCAAAAGACCGTAAAGCCTCTAAAAGTAATAATTACAATTGCAACTCTAAACATTAACTATTCTTTTTCTTTTAAAGGTATTTGGTAATTCAGAAATTGGGTGAAGTCAATGAGGGGCGAATAAAAGTTGGTGAACGGGTCCCCGATGACATATTGTTACAAAAATATTGTTTTCATTTTTGCTTTCCTTTCTTTTTTATGCCCTTCACCAACCCCCATCCACTCAAAACTTCAATCAATATACTACCTTTTCTTTTACACTACTTTTTGCTTCACGATATCCACAAATGTTTTAAAGTTGAACCTAAAACATGAGCAACTATAATCGACATAAAAAAAAGCAATTTCAAAAGTTACATGTGAAGCCTCACTAAAAACTTCTTAAAAAGCAAGTGTAGTAAACACCATGTGACTCGTATCAAACTCAAGGAGATAAAACGTGACATTGATGCCATTTATAGAAAATCAAATCTCGAACATCCTTTTCTTATAAATTTTATCATTTGCTACACGATTTCCTATTTTGGATGTAACTTTAGCTTAAAAACATTGTGTACGCGAATAAAATTTCCTTGATCTAAAAAAAGCAGTCTCTCACACTTCTAATTATTGCATCAGCATAAGTTTTTGCACTCTAGTACGAAACCTTGAATTAATTAAATTTCTTTCTCATCTATCAACAAAAGATAAACATGTAAATTCCTTTTTCAATATATAAAGCAAACATTAACGGATCTAAAGGTAAAAGTTATGAAGTACATGATCATTTATATGCATTATAGAAAAATCAGAACTTTCACAAAATATTATATTGTGTGACTAATTTCTTGTGGCGTGAACAATGGCTGATGCCAAAAGTCATCCAGGGTCAGGGTATTCCTGACGATCTACACTTTTTGTGGAATATTGTGCGACTAATTTTATATATTATCCATAACCTAAGACATGCAGTAAGGAAACCATTCATTCGTATTATATATATGAGATAAGGTGCGCTTGGTTCATAACCTAGTTTGAACCAATCGCACATTTATAATTGCATATATATCCTTCTAAAAGCTTAAAAAATTACATATATATCCAACTTAGCTTAAAAAATTGCATACATATCCTTTCAAAACCTTCATAATTACATATACATCTTTCTACATCTCTAATATACCATGTATATTTAGATAATTATTTAATATAACTTTAAACTCTAAATTATGGTAATTATAATTTTAAAATTGCAACAACCACATTTGTTTTAAGGGTAAGATGTCCAGATGTTCAAATAAATTATATGACCAAAAACAATATATCAAGACAATGTTTAAGATCAAGAAAAAAATTTCACCTTATCTCATATATAATACGAATACATGATGTAAACTCATAACATATATCATGATTGTTATCAGAGATAAAATCTATTTATAGCGAAAACATATATACTACTGCCAACAAGTTTATAAATAAAGAAGAAATATATTTAACCAATATAATTTTTTTATAATTTAAATTGTCATGTATTCTAAAGTTGTAAATTTAAATTAAATAGTTATTTGGATATATATAACATATTTAAGGTTTAAGAAAGATATATACGTAATTATAAGTTTAGGTTGAATATATATGCAATTTTTAAGCTTTTAGAATGATATATATGCAACTAAAAGTTTAAGTTAGATATATACGGAAATTTTAAGCTTTTGCAAAGATATATATGCGATTTTAAATTTAAGTTAGATATATACACATTTAATTATAGTAAATTTAATACATATTAATGTTCATTAAATGTATTTTTAAATGAAAAGAGAAGTTTGGGTGTATTAAATATGCGTCAAATACATGTATTTATCATTTAAAAAAATGACCAATAGCACTCATCAAAAAATCTCAAATACATATTAAGAAAATGATAAATAAAACATTAAATTACTAAAAATAAAAAATAAGATAAAAAAAAGGTGCCCCACCAACTATTTGCCCACCATTGGATAGGAAAGTCCCTCCCACTTCACCCACCACCAACCCAACCCTTGTCTAATTTCCCAACCCCTCCACAAAATTCACCTTATAAATACATTCTTCTCATTCCCATTTAACTTCAAGCTCTTCACTTCATCTTCAAAACAACTTTAATTTTTTAATTTACAAGTCACAAACACATCAATCACATGGCAACAGTCAACGAAAGCAGCGAGAATCAACCAGCCAAACATCAAGAAGTTGGCCACAAGAGTCTCCTACAAAGTGACGCACTTTATCAATACATTCTTGAAACAAGTGTTTACCCAAGAGAGCCCGCACCCATGAAAGAGCTACGTGAAGTCACGGCTAAACACCCTTGGTAAGTTGTTGATTCGTGCACTGCATGTTCTGTTTTGTTTTTTTATTTTTTAAAGGACACGTGAAATGTCTTTAGAATATGAATCATGTGAATGATTTTCTTAATTTTTATTTTGATAACAGGAATCTTATGACCACATCAGCCGATGAAGGACAATTTTTGAACATGCTTCTCAAGCTTATCAATGCTAAGAACACCATGGAGATTGGTGTCTATACGGGTTATTCACTTCTGTCCACTGCTCTAGCTCTACCCGAAGATGGAAAGGTAAAATTATAATTTGTATATGTTATATGTTATATGTATAGTAGTAGAGTTTTAAATCTAGTTACGTAATCCTACATGAAATATAATTGTCAGATGTACTAAATATTTTTTCTTTTCATATGTTCTTTAGATATTGGCTTTGATATCAATCGCGAAAACTATGAAATCGGACTCCCGATTATTGAGAAGGCCGGTGTTGCGCACAAGATTGACTTTAGAGAAGGCCCTGCTCTTCCTCTTCTCGACCAAATGATCGAAGATGTAAGTATATAAATCCATGTTTTTTAAAACTAGATACAAAGATTTGAATTTGTATGGGACATATGAAAGTATTACTTTTTACTAAATATATATTTGTTCATTTTCTTATTTATAGGAAAAATTCCATGGAAGTTTCGATTTTATTTTCGTGGATGCTGATAAGGACAACTATCTTAACTATCACAAGAGATTAATTGATCTCGTCAAGGTCGGTGGAGTGATTGGCTACGACAACACCCTTTGGAATGGATCGTTGGTAGCACCCGCGGATGCACCTCTAAGAAAGTATGTTAGGTATTACAGAGACTTCGTGTTGGAACTTAACAAGGCTTTAGCTGTTGACCCGAGAGTGGAGATCTGCCAGCTTCCCGTTGGTGATGGAATTACTCTGTGTCGCCGCATAAGCTAAATTTAATCCAAGAAGGTGGTTGCTAGGTCACCTATTATATGGACGATGCTTATGTTTTGAATTTGTTAGATTATTTTGATGGTTTTAAAGGCTAAAAGGTGGTCACTGTATCACCCATGGATGATATGATGTTTATGTTTTGCATTTGTTCAATTACTTCTTATAATTAGCTTGTTCATTCTGCATGTCCTTTTCAATGTTATTATGTTAATGTTGTTTGTTCTTTTTACCATTTCGAACATGTTGCGTCAATATCTTTCATCAAGTGTATCGTTTCCAACACTAAAATAATAGTTCACTCTCGACACTTTAATTTCACACTTTTGGAAAGTGGGTAAAATTTTATTAGTTTATTAACACTTAATGATGTGTAAACGTTATTTAAATTAATAAATGTGAAAAAAAAATGTGGAACAATATATTTTTCACAGTTATAGTTGTATCAAATAAAAGTTCTAACTTTTAAGTGTGAAGAATTATAAGATTTTTTTATATTTCTAAGAATGAAAGTTATTTGTAACACTCAAATTCACACTTTGAGGAAGTACGGAAAATGTTTAGGTCCTCACACTTTGAGAAGATCGAATGAAAATTAATTTCTTGGCTCCAATGGTAAAAGCTTTTAACAATAACTTTTTGAATGAAACGCAAGAAGAAGTGAAGATACCCCGATTTAAATAACGTTATAAGAAAAAGTCAAAGACTTTATTAAGTGAGAAAAGCTGAAAACATGCAATGCAAAAAGTCTTCAAAGACTCACCAAACAAATGAAAAGTATTTAAAAACGACGTGTAAAGACTATAAGTGTGAACTTTTTTTCTATATTTAAAAGTGTAAACTACTTTTTTTTTACACAACTATAAGTGTGAAAAATTTATTGTTTTATAATTTTTTTTTTACAAGTTATTAATGTAACTAATTTTTACACATTATTAAGTGTTAAAAAATTAATAAAATTTTACGCATTTTTAAAAGTGTGAAAAAACAAAAATGTGTAGATTAAATCAATTTTTTGTAGTGCAAAGATAAAACTATAGTTACTACTAGTAACGAACAACATAACGTGTTGACTTTTTCTTGGTAAAACGAAAGGTGTGTGCGGTTTGTTTTGGTCAAAGGTGGTAAGATGTGAGATAAACGAACCTCTATCACATGACTGAGTCGACGGATGAAACAACTTTTTTTTTTTTTTTTTTCTTTCTACGTTTTCCTCTTTAATAAAAGTATATAAAGCAAACACATACTCCGTATAAAGTAAAAAGAAGTAGGTAAGATAAATCTATATAAATTCAATTAAAAAATAGATTTTGCTATTTGTAGCTAAGATCTACATTGAATAATTAACGACGTACAATAAAAGCGGTATATTTAGTCGGTTGAGAATAGTTAAATGCAAAAAATAAAAACACAAAATTACATGTTATGGTCTTTAAAATAATATCGTTATAGTTAGGCGTAAGGCGTGATGCATTCTTATTTTATTAGTATTTGAGAACAAATCATCTTATCACCGTTTATCACTCAATATAAATCATATCCTCATACATTAACTTCAACACAACACTTCTACCTCATTTTCAAATGATTGAAAATCATAAATGAAAATGTTTTGTTTTGTGTTGTTGGTAAAGTGGTTAAAATAAAATGTCACAATGGTATAATATTAAGTTTCAACACATGTCGCCATTTAATTTAGAGATATACCATTCGACCATTGCTCTTTTGACGACCCACCTCTGTTATTTTCAAATGATTGAAAATCGTAAATGAAAATGTTTTGTTTTTGTGTGTTGGTAAAGTGGTTAAAATAAAAATGTGATCATAATGGTATAATGACCGAGATTTAAGACAACCAAAACTATATACATGTCGTTTTAATTTGAGATATAATATTATACCCATTCTTTATTTGACTACTTCAAAATTCTTTTTGTACAAAGCAAAAAATAGCTAGCACACATCATCATATTTGTATGAGTTTACATCCACTTTGGCAAAAATAGCTTATGTGGCGACCACATGACGTCCATGTCAGCTTCGAACCTGCTAAACCAATACTCCCACGTTTCCTTGTAGCATTCTATATCCTTGTTTCCTAGAAAGCTTGTCGGCGTTAAACTCCATAGTTTATCACTTACAATAGTTTATCACTTAGAGCATCTCCATCAATAAAGTGTTAACGGGCGTTATTAGGAAACGAAGCGCGTTAACGGGCGTTAGCCTTTGGACCTCCGGCGTTAATGCTGCGTTAAATGCTCAGCGTTAAAGCCTCAACAGGCGTTATCAACATTAAAAATAAAAATAAAATAATAATAATAAAAAAAAAAAAAATTACAAAACACCCCCCTCAAACGGCTAGTTACCGTTGGGGTTTAAATTTTTACATTTTAGCCCCTAAACGGATTTTTTTTTTTAAATCAAAAACATTTTCTTACCACTATAAATACCCAACTAAAACACCATTTTTTCACACTTTCATAATTCAAATTCACAATTTATATACTTCCTCTCACACTTCCATAATTCAAATTCAAGTTCGTTCACAATGGATCCGAATTAATTTGATGAATTTTCTCGAGATTGGTCGACGCGTTGATGGCGGTGACTTCCAATTTATGTCGTCTGCGTACGAGCATCACCAACAGTTGGAACAAGAAGAAGCATCTCAACCTCCTACTCGTGCTCATACCCATATATATCGTGAACGTGAGATTGCAGAAGAACGTCTGCGTAACGACTATTTCGTTGAAGGTTGTAAGTATTCAAACCGAAATTTTCGTAGAAGATTTCGTATGAGCCGGAAACTATTCCTACAAATAGTCGAAGGTATTGAATCTTATACTTGGATAATATTCCGATCATTTTAATTACTTTAAGCAAACACCGATTATGCGGGTCGAATGAGTTTAAGTGCTTTAATGAAGTGACGTCGCCATACGCCAATTGGCGTCGACACCTCACCGATGCATTTGATGAATACCTGCAAATGGGTGCGAGTACTTCAAAATTATGTCTTGATAATTTTAACAAATGCATTATTGTTAGGTCACTAGTTTTACAACACAAGCTTAATAGAAAGAGATAAAGGCGATTGAACAATAAACCAAACACACACACACGTAAAGCTTATACCGGTTATGCGTAGGATATGTGTGAAAGAGAATAAATTGAACAACCAACCCTCAAGTGAAGGTTATACAAGAGTATTTATAGGAGGGAAGCTAGGGCAACACTCATAGTCCCTTCCTTTCTCCTATGGGCTTGGGCCTAAGCTCATGGGCCTTCTACATAAGCTTAAGGCTAATAACAAACATAAAGGCCATAATTAAGCTAACTATTACATATGAATTACTAACACTTGATTAAGGTTTAGGAGTGATTCCAACAATCTCCCCCTAAGTGTTAGTGATGAAGAATATAAGCAGTGAAGGCGTTGATGTAATAGTAGCTTTGGCGTCTTCGACATTCTTCTTTCTTGTGAGAAGAATTGCCTTGATTCGAACAATCTCCCGGTGTAGAAATTGTCTTCTTTGAGCAGTTTTGCTTTGGCGTCATCTTTAACTTTGTTCTTTGATCATTGTTCTTTGTGATGGTAGTGATAGTATGTTGTTGTTGTGCGCATCAAGTGCGCTCAGTGCCGCTTCGTTGCTCCGGTTCTCGCGTCATTCTTCAACATGCTCACACGCTCTTTGACGTTGGATTTCATCTTGATGAAGTTCTTTAAGTCTTTAAACTTTGTAGATTCTTTGATTGACGAAGAATCATTCTGACTTTTGTGTTGCTTTTGGATAAAACTTCCATTAGAGATGATGTTGGCATGACCGCTCCAGAGCTTCCATAAGAAGAAAACATTAAAACAGTTAGTAATAAGCGGATTCCGGCGCTTACAAGTTTGAACTTGAGTGTTAACAAAGATAGTGTGAAAACACAACTCTAATTCTCACAAAGGCCGTTCTGAAATGGAGTCCCACAAGTGAGATAACGCGATGTACCGAAGTACACCTACAGATTCGGATGAGTCATTGAGGTACAATCAAGCATCACCTCACCGATCAGACCGTTTGAGACACACTAAAGCGTAATCCACGGGAGTTACCGAGTGACTGTTGTCGTGGTCGTTTGATGTTGACCACGGCAGGAGTTTCCATTTAATCACCGAGGATCACAATGTGAACCTCTCATAAATGTTCTCGACAGTTGCTAAGATCCGTGAAGGACTCGATAACGTACCACCGATGTTCTTATTGTTGAACATCAAGTGATGAAATGTCAAGTGTACCTAAGAGATCTTTTGATGAATCTCGTGGCACTAGACTCGATAGTGCGTTTTGGTTTTCCCGAGCGGAGACTAGGGAGAGGTCTCCTTCTTCAATACCAAATGATCTCAAGAGAAAGCCAATAGTTTACGTGGGGTTCCCTGTGAGAATGAAACAAGCTTCCATTGAGAGAAACTTGAGTGGCTAAGAAGGTTTAGTGCATGCGTCACTTTGGGTCCATGACGACTTTTAATCTTCAATACCGGTGTCACTAAGTAACAACCAAGAGTATATGAATTGAACCCGATTATGCCCTAAGTTGAATAATTTAGAGGGCTATTTCTTTTCACCCTTTTTTTTCATTTCTTTTAATTCTTCAACTCCTTCTTTCTCCGATTCTCATTTTCTCCTTTTATAATCGTACCTAAGGACTTCTAAGTACTAACTATTTGTGATGTCCTTGGGTAGATCCCTCCTCTCTGGCGGATCATAGGATGGTTATTCTTAACCTTAGTCACCTTATAACCCATGACTAACCTATGTTGCCATAAAACCAATTTACAAGAAAATCTCTCACAACGGTTATAATTGTAAAACATTTTGTACCATTGTAAGAGTTTGATCTTTGCGTAAATACTCCCCTCCACATGTGCTTAAGAGTTTTTACTAAAATCGCACAAAGAGGAAAAGCGCACACTTTATGAATTGATCAACTCAAGATAGACAATCCCCATGAGACACGGTTACGTTGCATAGTTAAAGAGTTACATTGTCGCCTTTTAGGTGACAACTAGCTCTAATAACTACCTTGAAGGTGTAGACAAACCTCGAAAGGTTGTCAAACCCGTCGAGTTCATGTCTACCAAGAGTTTCTCGAATGGTACTTTCTACTTGGACAAGTCCTTTGCGAGACACGTTTACATTACTAGCGAACTAGTTTGAAATTATTACCCGTCTTGGACAAGTCTTTTCGAGTTACAAACAGTTAAGTACCGTCAATTCGTTGGTTAAGTCTATGGCACAAAGATTCATTTGCATTTACACAACATATTTCTTATCACATAATTTTCTCCCCCTCAAAAATGGCGATATAAAATGTTATTTTTGAAAAGTTGAGAATAAATATGACCATTTCGAGTGTTGCGGAAGATGACCACTATGAACAATTTGTGAACAAAGTTTTAATTCAAGTACTCCCCTCAACAAGTGATGTAAACGGTTGAGGTTTTGAAAATCATACGGGAAGTACTTGTTCTTTTAAACAAAACCTTTGAAAGATGAAAGGTTTGATAGGTGATGAGAATACTCATCATTTTGCACCATTTAAACTCAAAATCATCTCGAAAACACTCGAAACACATCAAATGATCAAAATATCACAAATCGTTGTTTTATGTGTTTCAAATGCAAAATATCAAAATCGATGAAAACATATCAAATTTGCAAAATTGCGCTTTAGTCCCCAAGTTTCTAAAATTGTCAAAAATAGTCCCTGAGTCAAAATTTCAAAAGAAAAATCATCAAAGGTCCTTTTTAAATCATAACTTGTCAAATTTGGTCCTTTGGTGGAAAATGTAAAAAAGTTTGAGAAAATTACAATTTGGTCCTTCAAGTTTGCAAATTGGCATAAATGGCCCCTGAAAAAATTGAAAAGGGAAATTTTGGTCCTTGTAATATCACCACTTGTCAATTTCAGTCCATAAAACATCTTTGCAAAATTACAGGTTTGGCCCTTTGGTTTTGTGGAAATTGCATAATTAGTCCTTGTGTTGTTAGCTTAACCAAATGGACCTTTCACACCCCTTGGCCCAACTGTTGGCCCAATCCAACCCAAATACCCGGTTTTAACCCGAAACAAACCCACCCCTATTATTAATAACCTGGTCAAATGGGTTTGACCCACCTGTTTCCCTCTCTCCTTCACGAGATACACCAAAACACCATCATCAACCTGTAAACACTTCTGCTACACTCCACCATCATCACATCTCTACTCTAACCCCCCCCTCCAAACACAAAGAGCCAAGGATCATTAAATGAGCCCCATACCAACCCCACTCAAGCAAACTGTTAAAAAAGGTTTTGGCGCCAAAAATACTTTAAACGGCTAGATCAAGTTGAGTCATCCAAGGGCCTCAAGTGTTGCTGGGATATGTCCAATGAAGTGAGAGAAGGTCACTTGGGTGTATAAAAGGCCAAGAGAAGCAAAGAGGAGAGAGTTAGTTTTAGTTTTATTAGCAATGTATGTCGTTTAATGTTTTTTAGTCTTAAGTTAGATTTGCAGTTGTAATAAAAAGTTCCATTGTATCCAAGTAACTCTTTTCAATATATTTCAACTTAAATCAAGCATCAATTTCAGTTAATGTTCAATATCTATCTTAAAAGTCTACTGTGGAAATTTCAAGTTTCAAACTCATTGGTAGAAGCTTTTAGCAGCTCAAGTCAATTTCATATAAGCTTTTATTAGCTTAGAATAGCTTTTCATAAGCTTGTGTTTGAGTTTTAAGCAAAATTGAAACTTGGTCAATAAAAGTCAACATGGGTGAAAAATGGTGCAGAAATGGGAAAGGTTGATGCAGGTTTGGAAATGGGGTGTTTTACAGTTATCTGAGCTGGAATTGGATTAGGATTAGGGGTTGTTAGGTTAGTGGTTCTAGTTTCTTCACTTGGCAAGCCATAGTGGCTAAGGAAGTTTTGTAAGTTCAAATCTGTGTTGATCATTTAATCTGTGTTTGAATCTGTTCATTAGATGTTATTGTTACTGTTTAATGCTTGTTTGATGCTTGTTTAGCCTTATCTAGTCTAGATCTGCTTGTTACTTCATTATACTATAGTTTAAGTAAGGTTTGGATTAGCTTATATAACCGTGATAAAGGTTTGTAGATCCGTGTTCGATGAGTTGAATAATGCTTAAGTAGTTAGTTGGAAGTCATATCTGGTCATCACAATAGAAGTTTTACTTTGGAAGTCAAAATCAGTTTGGATCTGTTCTAGTAACTGAATCAGTCAATATCAGTTGGTGATATAGCTTTCATATTGGTTTGAAACTGTTATATCTAGCTTTTGGTAATTAAACTTAGTGCTTAAACATCAAAATCAGTTCATTATTATTGATCAAATCTCAGCTTGGTCAAAGTTTATGAGTGTTTTTTTTAAAAGTCAATTCTGTCAAAAAGTTGTCAAAGCAGTTTTCTACAAACTTTGTGCATCAAATTTCTAATTCATCTTTGAGTATTAGTGCTTGAAACTTTGGATTTAACAAATTCAACTGGTCTAGTTCTGATATTCACTTTTTGCTTAAACTGGTTCAGTGATTTTGAGCTTTTAATAAGCTCTTCAAAACAGTACCAATTCCCCTGTTCACACTCAGTTAATACTGAGTGTGAAACAGGCCTTTTTGTAACTGTTGTACAATCTTCAAATCAAAGAGTTAAGGTCTGGTTTTTGGTGAAAGTGTAGTTGGCCAGGTGGTCTATAGGACTGCAATTGTGGTTTTCTGTTTAGCTTATCCTATAAGCTTGTGCATAAGCTTGAACAGTGGGGGTAAACCACTGTTTGGATTGAATAAGCAGTTAGCTTATTTGATTGATCTGAGGTTTTAGCTTGTTAGGAGTAGGTAATTTCAGTAGTAATTAGCTTAATATAGTGTATTTTAACTTCGCCATCGTTTGGTTGGTTGTCAGCTCATTAGCTTATCTTAGTAAATTAATCTAGTAGCGCTTATGCCATGTGACTTGCTATTCGTCACATAAGCTAGTAGTTTTTCATTTTTCATAGTTTCTAATTATAATTTTAGATTTTTCCTGAAATTCTCATAATTTTTGGTCTTCATTTGCTATTTTTCTCATTTTAATTAGATTTTAATCAATTTTAAATAGCCTTTTATTGCAAATAATTGAGAAAAAGTTCCAAAAAATAATTTTTCAATTTTAACAGTTTAAGAAAAATATAAAAAGCATAAAAAAGATTTTTCCTTATTTTTCCTCTTTTATTTGGTATTTTTCACAATTTTAATTAGATTAAAATAGTTTAAAATTGGTAGAAAATAGAAAATTAATCAAAAATACAAAATAGTTTTGAAAAGTCTATTTTGATATTTTAGACTTTTCCAAGTGTTAATCTTATTTTTCTAGCCTAATTTCCTATTTTCTTATATTTTAGGTAATTAATTAATAGTTAAAAATAGTTTTAATTAGATAATTAGTTTTAAAAATAATTTTCTTTTTCTATAAATTTTCTTTTATCATTAGGATTGTAAAAACATCATTTTCATATTTTTAGGGTTAATATTGATCTAGTTTCACTTTTTATTTTGTACGCTACGTAGTTTTTAATTTAAACGACGCTTTTAGGTTTTAAACGCTCATCATTGTAAAAATAGTGATAGCGTTTATTTAATAGATTTTATCTTTTAATTTTCTTTAATTTGCATTTAAGCCGCTTTTAATTTGTTGGCTTTTTCCGTAATTATAATCATAACCAAATCCTTTTTCCGCTCAAACTCCTCGATCACAACGTTTGATAAATCATCGCATAGCTCACCGGGACATAACGACCCTGGGAGACTCTATACTCCTCGGATCTTCATTGATTTCGTCGTTGGTTTTTTAAGTTTTCTTACGCTTGCGTGAGAGAACTTGACGGTTTCAAGATCAAATTTTGGCGCCATGCCGGAGTCAGGCTAATCTATCTTCCGTGTAGCAGTATTAGTTGTTTGAATCCTCACTCTTTGTTTATATCATCCATCTCTGTATATATATATATCCATATTTTCTTCTAAAAATCCAAAACCCAAAAATGTACCAAAAACGATAAAACACAAAAATATTTTTCTTTTGTTTATATATATGTATCAAATAATAAAAATACAAAAAGATTCGTCTTTCTCTAATAATAAACAACTTAAAAGATTACCACCGCAAACCAAGGCAAGCTACCTAACTGGGGTGCGACCATAATAAGTTCCCTAACTAAAGATTTAAAACTTGCCTTTGTGTCCTTATGATTGGTGTACCTTTTCAAAGAAGCCATTCATCTTGGATTATTGGTTAAGTTCATCGTTGTTTTGCCTCGATTTTGTGTTAATTGATTTTGTTGTGATATCGACGTTTCGTAACCGTAAAACCCTAAAGATTCTTCTCACACCATTTTTATAAAACGCCTTCATAATTCTCATTCTCATCTAAAAGATTTTCATAATTCCCATTTCTCTTCTTAACTCGAGATTCCTTAGAGTTATCTCTAGTCATGCGCACTCGCTCTTCTAGATCATCGAGTCCTTTGCGTGATCTAGCGAAATTCCAAGAAGACGTTCAGAGATCGTCTTGCCCAAATAGTCGAACCCGAGATTCGTACTATTTCAAACAACAACATGGCGGCATTTAACGTATTATGGCGGAAATGCTCCGTGCACCCACCGAGGGTTATGGAGATGCCATCGCTTTACCGGTTATCAACTCGATCACTTGAATTGAAGACACATTTGATCCAACTTGTGTCTACAATCAATTCCGCGGGTCCGATCGAGAAGACCAGATGTACACATCCGCTGGTTTAACAAGTTAACCTCAACTATCAATTTCAAGGATGTACCTCAAAAGTCATCAAGTTGATGCTTTTTCCATTCTCTCTGAGGGGCAACCGATTTTTCGAAAAGAACCCCTCGATCCATCGAAACTTGGGAGGATCTTGTTCAAAAGTTTGTCAACTATTTCTTTCCTCCATCAAAGACGACTAATCTTAAAATGAAATTTCGATTTCGTCAAAATTTCAATGAAAATTTTGAGAGGCATGGAGAGATTCAAAGATCTCCTCAGAAATGCCCCATCATGAATTCACTGAGCTTCAACAAGTTAATATCTTTTACAATGGGTTGAACGGTAATGATCAAGATTCCTTGAATGCATCCGCGGTGGAAATATCTTGAATCGTAGACCTAAAGATGTGCTTGAAATTTGCGAGTAAATCAAAGTTCCTATTTCTCGCAACAAAGTCAATGTTCCGAACACTCGCTTCTTCATCCCAGAACTCTTCCGAGTTAGTCAGTCCGCTAGTCAGCCTAACGGACATCATCCATTGTATGATAAAGAGGTAAAGGAAATCAAAAGCTAAATTCATAAGCCCGAGCCACCAAAGCCAGAAACAAGGTGTGTGAAACTTGTAGTGGTCCACATGCGTATTATGATTGTCAAGCAACCGATGCTTCCTTTACCAAGCTCCCGTAGCTTCGTAAACCACAATCAATACCGACCACAAGCCGATCCTCATTACTGCACCTAGCGGTATGACACCACCGGTTTTCCTCCTCGCAAAACCATGGCAATCAAAACCATGGCAATCAGAATCGCTTTGTTCAATCAAGGACAAAATTTCAATAACTCACAAAATTTCAATCAAAACCGAACAATTTCAACCAACCTCAACCATATCAAGCTCCTAATCATCAAAGTTATCAACAACCTCCTCAAGCTCCCATGCCAAATGACTTCATGAAAATGATCGAGGCAAACATGCGATCAATGCAAACTCGGATCAATAACATGAGAGGTGAGCTAAAAGGAAATTGATACCACATTATCTCGGCAGACAAATGAGTTAAAGAACATGATGAGCGCTTCATGAACATGAATATGAACAAAGCTTCACCATCTTCCTGGAGGACTCCTGAGCAATACTATTCCCAATCCAAATGCCGAGTTGAAAGCCGTCACCACTGTAGTGGTAAGACGCACAATGGACCTCGACTCCCTATGCCCCTCCTCATGTGGCATTTAGTCAAGTTACCAAGGAGACAACGGACAAGGTGCATTATTCAAGCCCACGGCATCAAGACACGTCCCACCTTCGGTAGTCCAAGCTTTAAGTCCGGAACCCGATGTTCGAAGAAAATCTTGAGCCGAAAACACTTCCATCCCGCTCAAAAGTCTAGTCGCCTTCCATACCATCAAGAATGAATGATGAGAAGCTCAAAGACAAAAACAAAGAGCAAATGGAAAATTTTTCCAAATCTTCAATGAGCTTCACTTTGATATAAGCTTCGTTGATGCTCGCTCTAATGCCTAAATTTGCATCCACGCTAAAGGCTTACTCACCAACAAAGACAAGCTATCGAGATGGCGAAAACTCCTCTCAATGAGCAATGCTCACCAGCCATTCTTAATAAGCTTCCCGAAAGCTTGAAGACCCCGGCGGTTTTTAATCCCGTGTGATTTCTTGGGATGTTTCAATGCTCCGCCTGGCCGATCTTGGCGCTAGCATTAACCTCATGCCTCTCGCGTGGAAGAAACCGCCTCTTCCCCGAACTTTCATCCACTCGTATGACACTCGAGCTAGCGGATCGCACTGTAACTCGTCCTCTTGGGATAGCCGAGGATGTCGTGATGAAAGTGGGAAAGTTTCACTTCATGCCGACTTTGTTGTAGTAGACTTCGATGCGCATCCTAGAGTTCCCTCATCTTAGGGAGAGCTTTCTTAAGAAGCAGTCGTGCTCGATTGATGTGTTTCATGGAAGAGTTGACCATACGGGTTGACAACGAAGAGCTCACGTTAAATATCAACCGAACTCCAAACCTCATAGAAAAGTAGTGTTGCAACAATTGATCAAAGATCCGAAAGATTCAATGCAACACTCTCGAACTTCACGGTTAAGAGGAGTTTTCAAAAAGCGTCTCGAGCTCAAAGCTTTGAAAATCACCCCCGGTTCAAGCAAATGGTTTGAAAGTCGTACTGTGGAAGTCAAGAGTGTTCTTGATGATGATGACGATGATCTAGAATCGGAGACTTCATCGGAAGTGGTGGAAACTGCTAGCTCTAAGAGCACACCACTTGTCCCACCTCCGCATCGCTTGTCGCATCGAGATTGTTAAGTTTGTGGATGAAACCAAACTCTCTTCTCGCTTCATCCGAGTTGGATGATGATGTTTGTGATCCAATGGGAGACATTCTTCCCATTGATGAATTGCTCAAAAATGATCCATCATCTAGTCCTATTCCCGACTCTTCCATCCTTCTCTCACTCCTAATGAGGAAGATGACAACTTTTGGAATGAAGTCGATGCATTTTTAGTGATGAGTCAATTCCAACGGAATTGATAACACTTACCTTGATCCCGAGGAGACATCCTTTTCCGAAAGTTTGTTGATTGAAGAACCATTTCCCACCCTCCTCCCGACATCTTCTTGACAATCACCATCTAAGCTTCAAGTTTAAGCTTAAAGATGTCAAACCGGTGATTTGCTTCTCTCACGAGGAATGGACTTGCATTCTCATGTACGATTTATTCCATTCTTCACAGATGGTGTGGTTGCTCTTTCCTTCTCTTTCTGAATGAGGACACCATCTTTGACCCCGGTATCATCCATTATAGTTTATACTATTAACAATACCGAGGTTGTATCTCGTCGGTGTGGAACTTTCGATGTTCATATGTTCATTAACATTGTGAACGAAAGTCCGATCGAGATTGGTTTTCCACGCTACTTTCCCATGAACAAATGAATTCGGGTCGAGTCAAGCTAGCGACTGGAAATCAAAAAAAAGAGCATGCAATATGGGTTTTCACCCATATTTCGCCTTCTCACCTCTTTCTACCACCCTAGTGTGGGGTTGCACGATATGTTTACAAAAAAAAAAAAAAAAAAAAAAAAAAAATCTTCTTTCTAAATAATGGCCGTAGTATTTCCCTTTACGTTCTTTGTTTCGGCATAACCGCGGTACTTTGAATATTGAGGGCAATATTCATTTCTAAGTGTGGGGGGAATTTCACGAATTTTATCATATAATTATACCAATTCCCTGCTTTGGCCAAAATTTTTTTTTGGAGTAAGTGTTTACACTTACTCATTTGTTATCATCCGCCATGTCTCAGAAGACTAAAGGATTGGCTAATCCAGAGCAAACGGCTCTTGGTAAAGATATCTCAAATCCGTTTATATGGCTTGCAATTTGCCCAAAATTGTATGGTTCTCAACTCACCATATCCTAAAAAGTGAAGAGTTGGCTAGCCCGCAAGATTATGGCTTGTGGTAAAGGCAATGGAAAACCATAATTGGTAATCGACTCACCAAAGATAATATTGATAATTTATCTAAGAGTTGGCTAGTCCGAGCAAATGGCTCTTGGTAAAGACAAAATCAAACCGTTGAAGTCGGTGGTTTGCTCAAAATCACATGGTTATCGGTGGTACCATGGTTCTTACTTGAACTGAAACATTTGGCTACTCCGAGTAATGGCTTTTGGTAAAGAGTTTAAAATCCATTATGTTTTCAAATCATTGCTAGGACTAGCAATATCTCGCAAGGGGGGATTGATGAGTGTGTGAATACTCATCATTTTGTACCATTTAAACCAAGCAAAATCATCTCGAAAACACTCGTAAACACATCAAAATGATCAAAATATCACAAATCGTTGTTTTATGTGTTTCAAATGCAAAATATCAAAATCGATGAAAACATATCAAATTTGCAAAATTGCGCTTTAGTCCCCAAGTTTCTAAAATTGTCAAAAATAGTCCCTGAGTCAAAATTTCAAAAGAAAAATCATCAAAGGTCCTTTTTAAATCATAACTTGTCAAATTTGGTCCTTTGGTGGAAAATGTAAAAAAGTTTGAGAAAATTACAATTTGGTCCTTCAAGTTTGCAAATTGGCATAAATGGCCCCTGAAAAAATTGAAAAGGGCAATTTTGGTCCTTGTAATATCACCACTTGTCAATTTCAGTCCATAAAACATCTTTGCAAAATTACAGTTTGGCCCTTTGGTTTTGTGGAAATTGCATAATTAGTCCTTGTGTTGTTAGCTTAACCAAATGGACCTTTCACACCCTTAGCCCAACTCAAGGCCCAATCCAACCCAAATACCCGGTTT
>CM040246.1:157101906-157143993 GCA_022545495.1 Chrysanthemum lavandulifolium
GTATTTATCATAATTATAAATAGTTAATAAATAATAAATAATTAGTAAAAATAATTAAAAAGCCTAAAAATATATTTTCTGTTTTAAAATTAGTTTTATTATATTTTAGATTTTTCAAAGTTAAAATTTTATTTTCCAAGTTCATTTTCTATTTTCTAGTATTTAAGTGTATTTTAAATAGTTATTAATTAATAATAATTAGATAAAAAGTGTGAAAAATATATTTTTAATTTTAAAATTAGTTTTATAGTATTTTAGATTTTTCAAAATCCTAAGTTTATTTTTCTAGCCTTATTTTGTATTTTCTTCCATTTTAGGGTATTTATTAAATAGTTAAAATAGTTTTTAATTAATAATAATTAATTAAATAGTGTTAAAAACTATTTTCTTTTTCTAATAATTTTCTTTTATTTTTAGGATTCCAAAAATGTCATTTTTATATTTTTAGGTCTTTTACTTTTTAGTTTTCACTTTTTATTTTGTGCGTATACGTAGTTTTTAAAACTTACGTTTACGTTTCTTTGATCTGGTTGTTGTGCTTTCCAATTCTGTGTCCAATTCTATTCCAAATCAATCAGTAGTGTAATTTCTAATCAAAACCTTTACAGATCACTATCCTTAGTGATCATTCCATTATCTGAATCAGTGTTTGCACACCATTGAGTCTCCTTGGGACTAAACGACCCGGGAATTCAATCTATTCTCCAGGACATAATTGTATTTGTGTCTGAGCTGTTTCAAGTCTGTTTGACTTGACTGTTTAGCACGAATCAAATTTTTTCTGAGCTGTTTCAAGTCTGTTTGACTTGACTGTTTAGCACGAATCAAATTTTGTGGAATTCTCACGAATTTCATATATATTATCTACCCAATTCCCCCGTTTTTGGCCAAAAATTTTTTTTGGAGTAAGTGTTCTACACTTACTCATTTGGTTATCGATGCGCTTTATTCGTAAGACAAAAGGATTAGCTAATCCAGAGCAAACGGCTCTTGGTAAAGATTTCTCAAATCCGTTTATATGGCTTGCAATTTGCCCAAAATTGTATGGTTCCTCGACTCCCATCATCCTCAAAAGATAATGAGTTGGCTAGCCCGCAAGTTTATGGCTTGTGGTAAAGGCGATGGAAAATCCATAATTGGTATTCACTCACCAAAGATAATTCGATAATTTATCTAAGAGTTGGCTAGTCCGAATGGTGCGGCTTCGGTAAAGACACATCAAATCCGTTATATGGTTTATGATTTGCCAATAAATCATTTGGTTATCGTTGTACCAAGATTCTTACTTGAATCAAAACAATTGGCTACTCCGAAGTGATGGCTTTTGGTAAAGAGTTTTCAAATCCATCGGTTTTCTCAAATCATTGCTAGGGACTAGCAATATCTCGATGTGGGGATTGATGAGTGTCCAAATACTCATCATTTTTACATAATCTAAACCGCAAAATCATCGAAAACGCCGTAAACACATCAAAATGATCAAATTATCACAAATTAGTGTTTTATGTGTTTTAAATTCAAAATATCAAAATCGGATGAAAAATGTATAAAGTTGGCAAAATTGGCGCTTTAGTCCCCAAGTTTTAAAAGTTGTCAAATCTAGTCCCTGGAAATTCAAAAATGTGGAAATTTATCATTCAAGGTCCCTGAAGTATTCTAAGTTGTTTAAAATGATCCTTGAATGATTCTTTGGTCAATTGGCAAGAAAGGTCCTCAAACTTTGGAAAATTACAAAAATAGTCCTTGGACCTTTGAAAATGGATTTTATGCAAAAAGGGCCCTTGTATTATCAATGTATGGCAAAATTGGTCCTTGTGAGAAGTTTGGAAATGTTCAATTTCAGTCCTTGAAGTTTGGTCAAATTACACTTTTGGTCCTTATTCTTAAATAAACCAAACCGGACACCTTATATTAAACAAGCCCAATCTATTAAACAAGCCCAAATCCTTTTGACCCTTGAGCCATGACCCTTGAGCCAGGTCAAATTGCAAAAAGACCCCAGCCACATCCCATTTTGACCCCGTGTTATTAATATTGTGGTCAAAGAAAGTCAAACCATGAGAAAACCGCGCAAATACCACTTGTACTGTAGCAGTGCCTCTTCTCCACCTGAAACCTCAAAACCATGACTGGTTTTCCCAATTTTTCTTCACCCTCCCCCATACTATGTCCCCTCCTCACCCTCTAAACAACAAAAGCCTTAATTGATTGAACCAAATCCATTAATTGTCTAAACCTGCTTGAAGAAAAATTGGCGCCAAAAAGCTAGGTGGACGGTTCTGATTATTCTGAGTGATCCAAGGGCTCAAGTTTGGTGGGAAACATTCAGAAGATATCAAGGATGCTGAAAAGTCATTATATAGAGAGAGGAATGCAATGTATTTGACTATCTAGTGTAAAATTACTTTTACTTATGTCGTTTTTAATTTTCTCAAACTCTCTAGTTTATGTTTAAGCCTTGAAATACTTTATAATCTTGTTTCAGTGTATCAAGTAAACATTTTCAGTTTCAATTTCAAGTCTTGTATAAGAATTTAGTTTTTGGATGTTTCACTGTGAAAATCTTCAAAATAGTTAATTGTTGTTATTAGTTGTTTTTAAGAATTTCAAAGCTCTTATAAGCTCTTTACAAAGCTTATCTAAGTTTAGAATCCTTAAAATTCAGTTTATATTCAAAATAAGAAAAATCACACAAATTCTCAAGAAAATAGCTTGAAAATAAAAAGGCAATGAAATTGATGATGAAAGCTGAAGCATGGTGATTTCTGGATTGCTTATGGGTTTAGAGCTTCTTGGGAAGCAATAGGGTGGTTCTCAGATCTTGGGTCTCCATTTTGTGCATAAACTCAGTTTGTAAGGCATTTCCTCAAATTTTCTAATTCTTAGTTTAAGCTCTTAAATTGTGTTAATTTCAGTTCCAATCTGTCTTATTATAACTAATTTAAGATATTAAACAGATTATTTGGTCTACACATTGGATTTAATACTAAACTCTTCAAAATAGCATCATTAAGGACTGTTTGGTTTTGCTTAATAATCTGTGTTAGAAGGTATTGTAGTTGTTCTTGGTTGTTGTTCTGTGTCAAGATAGCTTATATTAACTCATTTAAGTAATAAAAACCAAGTCTTGTTTGCAAAAAAGTCAAAATTCCAATTTCCTCCTTTAACAGTTAACTGTGGGGGATTTTGAATTGTCAAAATCATTTTACAAGCTTAAAAGTGGTTAATCTTGCTCAAGTTAGTCTCATTACACTTTATAACAACATATTCAGTGATCTAGATCAACCCAAAGTTCATTTTGGTCAACTGAGTAGAGTAATTAAAAAGTCAAAATTTTCAAAAGGTCGTTTTTGAATAAACTTGGGAATTTCACTGTGGGTTCATTAGTAGGTTTCAGATTATAAGCTTTGGAGGTATTGTAGTCTAGTTGGTATAGAAAAATAGAAAAATGTTAGTTCTTGGTTTTTCAGCTTTTAGAGTGCTTATTTAACTGCTTATCTTTGGTACCTGCTCTGTGAAACTGTCCTGTGCACAGAAATTGTGCTCATATTGATAAGCTTGCATTAAGCTTATTACTTGTCCAAATCCTGAGTTCTCTAGTTCTTTGGAAAGCCAACCTGGTCTTCTTGAGTTTTCAAGTTTTATTTTTCAGTTTGGAGCTTGTTAGCTAGGGCTGCTAAGAGCTTGAATCTTGTCCCATTTTCTGTTTTTCACCAAAACAGTCAAGTGCTTATTGGCTTATTAGAAGCTTTTCAGTTGGATTGTTTGTGTCTTTTAGTTTCAAGATAGTTGTTTTAGCTTATTTTCATCTTATTCTAGCTGTGGTTTCAAGTATTGAGCTTGTTTGAGCTTATTTCCATCTAATAAGCTAATTTAGCTCACTGTTGGATCAATAAGCCTTCAAATTAGCTTATTTGAGTTTTGTAAATTTTTTGTCTTTATTAAAGTTTCATAATATTAGTATATAAGTAGTTTTCAAAAATAAAAACCACAAAAACATCAATATAAAAATAGTGATAGCGTTTATTTAAGATTTTTTAGCTTTTTGATTTTTCTTTTCAACTTTTTAATAAGCAAATCTTGTTTTTCTATTTTTCTTAGGTTTCTGTTATCATAAAGTATTTTTAGAAAAAGTTTCATATTTTTCCTTTTCTGTTTAGTATTTATCATAATTATAAATAGTTAATAAATAATAAATAATTAGTAAAAAATAATTAAAAAGCCTAAAAAATATATTTTCTGTTTTAAAATTAGTTTTATTATATTTTAGATTTTTCAAAGTTAAAATTTTATTTTTCCAAGTTCATTTTCTATTTTCTAGTATTTAAGTGTATTTTAAATAGTTATTAATTAATAATAATTAGATAAAAAGTGTGAAAAATATATTTTTAATTTTAAAATTAGTTTTATAGTATTTTAGATTTTTCAAAATCCTAAGTTTATTTTTCTAGCCTTATTTTGTATTTTCTTCCATTTTAGGGTATTTATTAAATAGTTAAAATAGTTTTTAATTAATAATAATTAATTAAATAGTGTTAAAATTATTTTCTTTTCTAATAATTTTCTTTTATTTTTAGGATTCCAAAATGTCATTTTTATATTTTAGGTCTTTTACTTTTTAGTTTTCACTTTTTATTTTGTGCGTATCGTAGTTTTAAAACTTACGTTTACGTTTCTTTGATCTGGTTGTTGTGCTTTCCAATTTGTGTCCAATTCTATTCCAAATCAATCGGTAGTGTAATTTCTAATCAAAACCTTTACTGATCACTATCCTAGTGATCATTCCATTATCTGAATCGGTGTTTGCACACCATTGAGTCTCTTGGGACTAAACGACCCGGGAATTCAATCTATTCTCCAGGACATAATTGTATTTGTGTCTGAGCTGTATCAACTACACATCTACTTCTTAAGGAAAATAGTGGTGAAGCTGTTGATGTGCACATGTATCGGTCTATGATTGGCTCTTTGATGTATCTTACATCATCTAGACCGAGATATTATGTTTGTGTGTGTGCTTGTGCAAGGTTTCAAGTTACTCCCAAGTTCTCTCACTTGACTCGTTAAGAAGATTTCGAGATATCTTAAAGCATATCCTACTGGGATTGTGGTACTCGGAGATTCTCCTTTAGATCCGGTTACTTACTCGGATAGTGACTATCTTGGAGCTAGCTTGGATAGAAAATCTACAACCGGAGGATGTCAATTTCTTGGTAACGAGTTAGTGTCATGGCAAGGCAAGAAACAAACAATGGTGGCTAATTCTTCAAGCTGAGCGAGTATATTGTGCTGCAAGTTGTTGTGCTCAAGTATTATGGCTTCAAAATCAACTCTTGGACTATGGGTACAATTTCATGAATACCATCATACATATTGACAATAGCAGTACCATTTGCATAATCAAGAATCCTGTTCAACACACAAAGACCAAACATATTGAAATTAGACACCATTTCATTCGAGATTGCTATGAAAAGGGACTAATTCAAGTTGTCAAAATTCCTACTGATGACAACTATGCTGATTTGTTAACAAAAGGTCTTGATGTGGGAAGATTTCAGTACTTGGTGACAAGTCTTGGAATGCTTAATCCATAAATGTTTTTTTTTTTTGGTGTTGAGGGGAGGCTGTAGGGTAATGAAATTGTTGTATGAGTTTGTATATCAAGTCTTGATATGAGAAGTTGGAGTTAAAAGGTGTATATCTGAGATACACAATAAATGGTTATTGATTCACCATGTCTAATACACATAAGAATCAACTAGTCCGTAGCAAACCGCCATTGGTAAAGACTTGACAAATCCGTTTATGATTGATAGTTTACCAAAACTATATGGTTATCAACTCACCATATTCTTTATGATTAAGAGTTGGCTAGTCCATAGCAAACGGCTCATGGTAAAGACATATCAAATCCGTTGATAGTGGTAGTTTGCTAAAAACTATGATAAGAGCGATCTAATTTACAAGTTTTTATTTAAAATGCTCTTTGAAATTTTTGTGAAAAATTACCACTGCTAGTTCACAGTTTCCACTGACAGTGTTATTTTACCACTGTTGTTCTAGCCGTTACAACTGATTATGTCAGTAATTAATTTTTACTAGCCGTTGAAAGTAACCACTGATATACATATATATAGGGTTAATATTTTAAGTAAAATATCTTCTTTCTAAATTATATCTACTTTCTAAAGATAATTTTACTTGCGCATCAATTATAAACCCTAACCCTATATATCTTGTTCTCTCAATTGGCTAGTCATTACTTCAATTGCATCGACATAATCATATTTTTCATCAAAAGTTTCTATGGCTTCTTTGAAATTTGCGAGATGAGCACAACCTAGTGGCCTACCTACAAAAGTCTAACGAGAAGAGTGGCCTATTTTTCATCGTTGTGGATTTTCTTCATACCACTCATATACGGTATGCTTTGCTTTTCAAACCTACAATCTATATCTCTCAAATCAATCGGCGGACTTCGCCATCCATAACACTTGAGAATAGAGACACATGAAACGTGGATGCTCTCGAGCCACTGTAGATGGGGTAACCATTGATGTTACCGAGGCATCCTTGAGGAGAGTACTTCACTTGGATGATCTCAATGGTCTCATCACATTACCTATGTCGACATTCATGATACTTTATCATCCATGGGGTATGATACCACCGATAAAAAGGCTACTTTCAAAAGAGTGGTTTTGTCCCCACCGGAGATTTTTTATTCATACCTTGTTACATTTCCTTAGTCCTAAGAAAACATCTTATGAGCAATTTAGTTCAACCATGGCTTATCCTTTGGTTTGTCTAGTCATCGATAAGATTTTCAACTGGTCCAACTATCTTTTACCAAGATGAAAGGCAATGTACAAAGTAAAACCAAATTTTTAATGTATCCAAGGTTTGTGCAAGTGTGCTTAATGAATTTCAACGCAACCTCACACTACTGTTTATCAAATCGGTTGCCTAAAGCCTAAAGTTTTTCAAAATTTGAATAAAGATGGCAATATGATTTTACACCTCTCCTACCCCAAATGCTTGCTAAAATTTCAACTGAACAAAACACACCCATAATTAATGTTCCTAACATTGATTATACCCCACCGATTTAAGAACCTATGAGAGAAGGCCTAAATAGTCAACTCCTCTCATGACAACACAACAAGTTTCGAACCTTTTGGTCTAGGAACCAAGGTGGTGGTTCTAGACTTCCACCTAGTCCTACTATGGAGAGTCCGGACCAATGCCCCATGATTCACCTCTCCCAACGGGTAACACGGTTGGAAGTGCCGAGGCGTGGAAACCAATTGGAATTGATGGTTTTGTGTACCAACTTAGCAAAGCAAAGTTGATTCTCTACAAAGACATTGGCTACTTTCAAGAAGCAACATGCCAAGGATGTTCAACTCTTAAAGACGAGATTCGGACCTTAAAAGAAGAGGTGCGAGAGGTTGAAAAAGCACAAGAAGACGCAAAGGCGATGATTTCATCTTCGTCCTCACCTTCTAATGGTGATTCGGTGATAAAGATTTGGGAAATTCCTCCAAACAGGGGAGGAAAGCAGTTCGACGAGGGAGGAAAATTAATTTTGAAGATGAAGGAGATACAACTAAAGGAACAAAGGAAGTGAAACTCATGGAGAGCAACTTGAAGATCAAGACATTTTCCAAACCGATTTTACCATCGATGATATTTCCACCGCAGAGCTAACTCTTGCTACTGCGGTGAAGAATTTGATACTTTGAAGGATAATAAGGGTAAAGCGGTTATGGAAGATGTCTGACAACCTAAAGGGAAGGTTTCAAAGAAAAGACATGTTCGATTGATCATGATAGAGAACTTGCTAAAAGATTTGGAAGATCAAATTCTTTGAAAGAGTTCTTTGAAAAGAAAAGGTTGAAAGAAATAAAAGTTGCTAGCTTTTTGGAAGCTCAAAGATTGGATAGAATGGAAGATGCTGATTCAATTTCCACTGTCCAACCTACTGTTTTGAAAGAGAAAGCTCCAGAGTTTGGTTATGTTCCTACTTGCATATATGAAGACTTATTGTTGTCATGTTGGTACCTGGAAAAGGCATCAATTTAAAGGAATGTCTGATGATCAAGTTGAAAGGGCTTACTACAGAACTGTGACACAAGATAAATCTTTTATTCCAATGGGTTCGAAGAAGAAGAAAGAATATTTCCTAGATTGAAGAGAAAGGCCAAAGTCGGTGATTCTCAAACTATTAAGAAGACTAAGGTTGATGAAGATTCTACAAAGTCTCGAGAAGGAGATTCCTCTTGAGAAGTTCATTTGAAGAACGAGATGATTGGAATGATTGTGATTGAAGACGAGACTTTAATCCGAACCACCGCAAATTCGACATCCTATCATTGATTGGGAAGTTTACACTGCTGGCAATCTTGCTTCAACATGGAAGATTATAAGGCTGGGAGGAGAAACTTCATTTTTCATAACATTTGAAGATCTTATTAAAGCTTTTGACAGAGATGACCTTAATACATTATGGAAATTAGTTCAAGAGAGGTTTAATGCTCAAGATCTTAAAGATACAAAGGAGATGCAGTTATGGGTAAATCTTAGAAGGCTTTTTGAACCAAATGTTGATGATGACTACTGGAAAACCTTATTCACATGTCTTGGTACAAAATGGTTTTATTATGATTCATGTGAAGTTCATCATGTCTCTACGACTAATGGAGAAGATTTTTCATGCTTGATGAGAAAGAATATCCACTTAGAGTGGAGCTCTTACAAGAATGTTAAGCTTACACATAAGAGTCAATGAAGACAATGAGAAGGTCGAGCATTATTACAAAGGATTCAAGATCGGTGTTCAAGAGGTATACAAAAGTTAAGAGAAAAGAAGTGAAGTGTTTGATTGAATTCCCAAATCCTTGAAGTTAATACATATTGAAGAAACTTATTGATTTGCGAGAAATCATAAGTTTAGGGAGGATTGTTGGGAATAATCCGTTACCACGGATAGTAGTGGCTTACATTGTTTGGTTTAACACTAGCGGTGGAAACATATTCCCACGCAAGTTATTTATTACCACTTGCTATTAGTTTATGTTATGGTTAAAGCGTATTGATAAGTATAGAATAGATTTTGTGTATATTCTATTATGTTAGCTATATACTTATCTTGTAAAGGACTCCTTGTTGTATAAAAGGAGATCCTAGGTCATTGTCTTAGGTACGTATTACTTTACAATATTACCTACAAAAGCTTCAAGGTGTAACCCTAGTGATACCAAGATCACTCGTATTATTTCATTAATAATATTGGAGCTTGAGTTTTGTGTTAACTTGTGTTTATTCTCATACATCATATAATTCGTCTTCTAAGTATTACTTAAGTAAATTCCGCTTGCTTAATAATATTATACAAAATATCATTGACACAAGGAGAGTGTCCCAGATCCAACAGTTTCTGACCAATATTTCCGTTCAGCTTCAAAAACCCAGAAAAAACATCCCAAAGACATGCAAATTTGACCCGTTTTGACCACATATAATGACCAGGTGACTACTTTAACTTCAAGGATTTTGGTTTGACCTCATGATATGTTATATTTCAGAAAGTTGACATAAGACAGATGTGACCAAAAAGGTGTAGTAACCAGACATAATGGACCAAATAAAACTTGTTTAAAAAACTGTTAAAACCATGAGATTGATAACGACATAATTTTTTTGACCAAACAATGATAACAAACAGTTTTTTTGAACAAGAATCGAGCCAACATACATCAACAAAACACAAAAAACCTGGTACGAAACGACACAAATCAACACAACACAATAAACCTTGGCTCTGGTACCATTTGTAGGATCGAATATATTATTGTGTTGATGATTCGGGTGGTCTTGGATGATCAAAATACATGTTTGCCATTAGAGAGAGAAGTAGAGAGTTGGGTGTTTTCTTGCTAGAGACTTGGTATACAAAAGTATGGAATGTTAGATTGAAAGCACCACCCTTCCATGGATGGAAGGGTATTTATAGTTACAATGAAACCGTCCTCCGCCGGATTGTGGATCGAGAATACTGATGGGTAAAGACCCGTCCTTCCTCCACGGTGTTGCTCTAAACTAAACTATGCTAATAATTAACTAACTAACTACTAAATAACGTAAATACCGACATGTCTACGAGCTAACATATGCTAGACCTTAATTGGGGTGACCGACACTTTAACATGGAATTTCCAATTCCTAACACTTATATTTTGGGACGGAGGAAGTAATTTAGTAGGTTTTCTCTCTCTAAAGCAATAAAATGCATTTTTTAGTTTTTAGAAAACTTCTAATCCACATAATAAAGCTGATTATTCAATTCACTTCAATTTTTTATTCAAACAAAATGTACGACATATTAATTAATTTATATAATATATATATGCATATATATATATATATATATATATATATATATATTTCAAATAATAATTAATTTTCACTCTCCTTATTTACTTTTAAATATTTCCCAAGTCCAAATCTAAATCCAAACTCACTTACAAACCAAACGCCCCTTAAGTATTTTTTTCTCTATTTTCACCAACTTCGATGAATTTACCTTATCTATACTACATATATTAGAAAAACAGTCAAAGTTAAAAGTTGAAAAGTTGAAAATTTTAAGATGGTCAATGGAGAGAGAAATGCATAGTGTAATTAATACTCTTATTAAAACACCACATTACTTAAAAGTACAATAATTTATTAACATTGTATAACCAATTAAAAGCACATCTACCAAATTAAAAACAGCCGATTAAAGCACCCCTTACTAAAAAGTACAATAAAATTTTCATAACGTACAATTTAAAGAAGCTACAACATAATCCAAAATATAAAATAATTAAACACACTAATTAATGTTATTTTTAAAACACCTAAAATGAAAATTACATGTTATTATACACATTATACAAATTAATAAAACACACAAAACTTCATACAAGATAAGAAGTTGATGGTACATATACTTTTGAAAACCGGGCCGAACCGGACCAACGTGTTCAACCGAAAACCGGTGTCGCCACCGGCTCGGCTAACCAATTAAAGTCATCCGAAAATGAACCAGAGAGGACCCGTTGAAACCGATATAAATTGGTGAATCATGTCTCATCAAGATCTATTTCTCCGGTTAATCGTCACAGGTACCCGTCGCCGAAACGCGCGGGTACCCTGCTATATATACTATATATAAAGGAAAAACCAAAAAGTGAAAAATTGAAACTAAAAGAGGAAATGTTTAAGACATATATTTCAAAAGGAAACTATTAATACACATAGAAAATCGGGTTGACCCGGGACGCTTCAAACCCCCGGTTTAGTTTGACATGTTTTCAACCCAACCTGTCGGGTTGAGTCGGTTTAAATCGACCTGTTTTTTTACGGGAATGGTTCAACCAGTTGAACCACCTGGGTCAAATTAAAAACAACCAATTAAAACACCCCTTACTAAAAAGTACAATAAAATTTTCATAACGTACAATTTAAAGAAGCTACAACATAATCCAAAATATAAAATAATTAAACACACTAATTAATGTTATTTTTAAAACACCCTAAAATGAAAATTACGTGTTATTATACACATTATACAAATTAATAAAACACACAAAACTTCATACAAGATAAGAAGTTGATGGTACATATACTTTTGAAAACCGGGCCGAACCGGACCAACGTGTTCAACAGAAAATCGGTGTCGCCACCGGTTCGGCTAACCAATTAAAGCCATCCGAAAATGAACCAGAGAGGACCCGTTCAAACCAATATAAATTGGTGAATCATGTCTCATCAAGATCTATTTCTCGGTTAATCGTCACAGGTACCCGTCGCCGAAACGCGCGGGTACCCTGCTATATATACTATATATAAAGGAAAAACCAAAAAGTGAAAAATTGAAACTAAAAGAGGAAATGTTGAAGACATATATTTCAAAACGAAACTATTAATACACATAGAAAATCGGGTTGACCCGGGACGCTTCAAACCCTGCGGGTTGACCCGGTTTAATTTGACCTGTTTTCAACCCAACCTGTCGGGTTGACTCGGTTTAAATCGACCTGTTTTTACGGGTATTGTTCAACCGGTTGAACCACCTGGGTCGAACCGGGTTTCAAATTTGACAAAATAATATGAGAAATAATGAAGTAGTTGTGAAACCCGTGACAAATTTGAAAAAATGAGAGACCAAGTAACTGTAGTTTTTTGTTGTTTATTTTGCTTTGACACATGTACTTTGTCATTTGTATAATGTTATTTTAAAAAATGTTGGTCTTGCACCACTTAAGGGACTGGCATATATAAATCGCCTTTTATTTGTCCAGTATATCAGTAATGTTATGTAAGTTTATTAGAATCACAAAAATTAAATATTATTGTTATCTTTAGCGATAATTATTTGGACCCCAAACAAATATCTTTAAACAATGCTTAAATATCTATGCAAATTGATAGTGCAAAATAATCTTATTATGGTGATAATTTGTAAGGTTACAAGTTTAAAAGCCACACACCAAATGATAAATGCTACACATGTAAAAAAAATAGTTATCACTGCTTAAAGTACCGACAAAGCAAGAAAAGACGGTCACACACGTTGGCTATACCTCTAAACTACAATATAATATTGCCAACTACATAATACCGTTGCTTTTTGTAATGCTTGAATCTATTATTATTAAAATCTTAATAACTTTAAACAATCCTATTATAAAATATACTCACACACTTAGATCGACTTCATATAATTTTTTTGAAAACTGTATATTTCTGCTGCTATGCAACCACGCATCAGAATTATAGTTATTCGAAAATGATTCTCTAACGCTACAAATACATTTTATTGAAAGAAACTTATGGATCTTCGGAATTTTGCAGAAAACTAAACACCCTGGCGCTAGGCGCGGGTACTCGTCTAGTTGATTTATAAGTTCAAATATTATTTGTGATATTTGGTTGAAAGCTTATAATGTGCATTTTTCAATGCAAAAATGTTGAATCTTTAATAGTTCTATACTAACACTTATGCTCATTTTATGATAGCATATTGATCGTCCTAACTTACAGGTTATTGTTATACCTCTAAACCCTATACCAAAAACCCAAAACTCCTAACGACTATGTATAATATCACAATTGATATAAATCTAAACCCTAAACCCCTAACCACTAGGTATGATATCACAAATAAAAAGTGATATGATCAATAGTGAAAAAAATAATGGTATAATATCACACGTGATATAACTCATTATACGCATCGAAAAAAACTAAAAATATTAAAAAAACCAACTAAACAAGTTTGATTATCAAAAAAAAATTATTCTATTTGTCATACATTCATACTATATTACATTTATTGGGCCTTCTTATGAATAGTAACGTGGGTGTTTTTATTTTTTCCCGGGCCCCGTGGTTTTTTTGCTTTAGCCTACCCGAACCGTTGGCTATTCATCCTCACTCACAACATATGTTTACCTTTTAGATCCGATCGGGTGTGCCCCCAGAAAATTATCCGCGATTTTTTGCTCCGAAGGGAATGAATTTCGTGGTTGGTACAGCGATTCTGAGGGGGCTACAGTATGTCGTACCATCAATCCTTTTTTTATATGGATTTTGTGGATGGCCTTTTGCCATTTGTTCTGTGATACAGGTGAGCCCTTTGTTTGCTCCACATATTTTTTTCTGGCTTCATATATTGTATAAGTTTCTTGATTGAAGTTAGTTGGATCAATTATTTGTGATCCAAATAAGATTCGACAGCTTTGCTCTTTGGAAGATTAGATACTAGATTGCATGTTTTTTCCCTTTTGTTGTCGCCTAGGTTCGTTATTCTTGGTGTTTATGTTTAGTTTCTCAGGTTAAATGGTTTGTATTAATTAGGGTTTGGGTTTACTTTAGGTTTCTTTGTTTTGCGAAATTAGTTTGGGTGTTTTGCACTTTGTGTTGTTTATGTTTGATTGCTGAGGTAAAATGGTTTATACTAACTAGGGTTTAGATTTGGTTTAATGTTTTTAATTTTGTGAGATTAGTTTGGCCGTTTTGCGTTTTTAACTTTCTGTATTAATTTAATGATTTTAATATTAACTCCTCTTTTGATATTATTGTCGATTTACTCTATGTTAAAAAAAACTAGGCCATCTGCTTATGTCGGTGGAATCAGTTCTTATATGTCATGTTTAAATAGTTTTTTTGAATTAGATTTTACTGAAATATTATAACATCTGCAAATGTTTGTGGGTTTCTCATGTTTTTAGGTGATGATGTGGCGGGGTAGGCTTGCTGAGCTGGCAGCCATAGCAGTGACTTGTATTTTGGTGGCCTGTAATGGCTTCTTCTGCTGAATAATGCGGTTGCAGACAGTCATATTTTTTTTCTGTTCATCCTGGTGAAGTACGATTGTCGGAAACATACATTTCATTATTGTAGGTTACAAATACATAGAAGCCTCAATGAATGTTACTTTATCCTGATAAATGGTTGATGTTTGTGTTCCTTTTTTGAGGCTGTGATGAATTGGGGTTTCTTCGGTAAATATGAGATGTCCCGTATCTTGGCAGGGTAACATCGGACTGTTGCAGCCTCGGCGGGTCTATCCTTTTTGCCTGAATATTTTCCCATCTGAGCCACTTATCCAGCGACATCCCCACTTTTGTGGTGAAACCCATCGTCGCCTCTTAACCGTTGAGGTTCATTAGCTGCACTTGCCAAGGATAAAATTGTTGTTGGCTAGGTTCGTTATTCTTGTTGTTTATGTTTAATTTGTGAGGTTAAATGGTTTATAGTAATCAGGGTTTTGGTTTACTTTAGGTTTTTTTGTTTTGCGAAATTACTTTGGGTGTTTTACACTTTTTTTGTCTTTGTGTTTAATTTGTGAGGTTAAATGTTTTATACTAATAAGGGTTTGCATTTGGTTTAGGGTTTTAGATTTCTGAAGTTATTTTTGTCGTTTTCCATTTTAAAGTTTCTCTATTAATTTAATGATGGTGATATTAACTCCTCTTTGATAGTTATTTCCGATTTAGTCTATGTAAAAAAATGTGGGCCATCTGCTGATGTGGGTGGAATTAGCTCTTATACCTCAGGTTTATTTTTGTGAATCGATTTCTTGAAATGTTATAACATCGCAAATGTTTGTGGGTTTGCCATGCTTCGGTGTGATGTGTGGCGGGTAGGCTTCTTGAAATGGCGACCATAGCAATGACACGTATCTTGGTGGCTGTAATGCCCTTTTTTGAAAAATGCCGTTCTGACCCGATCGCTTTTTTTTTTTTTTTGCGTTCATCCTGGTGAAATGCAGTTGTCGTAAACATGCATTTCATCATTGTGGGCTACAAATACAAAGAAGGCCCAATGAATGTTACTTTATCATGATTGATGGTTGCCCTTTGTGTTTGTTTTTTTGAGGCTGTGATAATTTGGGGTTTGTTCGGTAAATATGAGATGTCCCGTAGCTTGGCAGGGTAACATAGAACTGTTGCAGCCATGGCGGGTCTATCTTTTTTGCATGAATATTCACCCATCTGAGCCACCGTTCCAGCGACATCCTTGCTTTTGTGGTGAAACCCATCGTGGCCTCTTAACCGTTGTGCTTCATTAGTTGCACTTGCCAACAATAAAATATTTGGTTAAGGCAATGATGATACCTGTATGCAATTGAATATTTGCCTTACATAATCTGATAATGTTGGTATCTTGGCAAGGCAGTTTTGGATTGCAACCATGCCCGGTATTTTGTTTCAGATTTTACGTGTGCAGGTCTGAGCCTTAAGGTGAGATTATTTGCATGTTGGCAGGCCAGCCCATAATCGTTGCAGCCATGTTGGGTGTATTGTTTTTTTTTTTTTTTTTTTTTTTTTTTTGACACGTTACTTTGGTATCTGTTTCAGGTTGCAACTGGTGTGATTCTAACCTGTTTTTTCACGTTGTTGCTGCAACTATTTTCGGATCAAAATATGGCCGGATAATTTTCTGGAGGCGCACCTGATTGGATCTAAAAGGTAAGCGTATGTTTCCAGTGAAGATGAATAGCCAACGGTTCGAGTAGGCTAAAGCAAAAAACCCAAAGGGCCCGAGGGAAAAATTAAAAAAACCCACGGTACTATTCATAAGAGGGCAAGATGAATAGGATGGGTATGGTATTCTAAACAAATGTGGGTATCTGGTGGTGTGAACAAATACGGTAAATATGGGTATCGTGTGAATCTTTCGTTTGCATCATCTGTCGATATTGGTATCTTGGCAGGGCAGTTTGGAACTGCAGTCATGGCTGGTATTTTGTTTCAGGTTTTAAATGTGAAAATCTGAGCATTACAGATATTTGGTCAAGCATACGCTCACATCAAATACATGTATTCATTGGGCCTTCTTATGAATAGTCTCGGTGGGGTTTTTTTTTTAAAGAACGCCCACTTTGGGTCAATCTTTTGTTTGCATCATCTGTCGATACTGGTATCTTGGCAGGGCAGTTTGGAACTGCAGATATGGCTGGTATTTTGCTTCACGTTTTAAATGTGAAAATCTCACGATCACAAATATTTGGTCAAACATATGATCACATCAAATGCATGTATTCATTGGGACTTCTTATGAATAGTCTCGGTGGGTTTTTTTTATTTTAAAAACGGCCACTTTGGCTGGACTAGATGAGAATGTTCTTGCCGTTCTTGGTGCTAATTTTCTAGGAGAGATAGCTATGAAACTGTTTGGCAAACACGGGTCAAAAGATACCGGGGGGAAAACGAGGTCTTGGCCATCAATCATGTATGTTGGTGGTTTCTCTGTGCGTTGAATGGTCTCTAATAAAACTGGTGTAAAGCAATTTTCATTTCACCTTTTTTGGTCTCCAAACTTTTTTTCCCTGCTTTCTGATTTAAAGTTTATAAGTCAGTTTGACGGTCATAAAATTAAGTGCTCTTTTCATAATTGGTGTTGATTTATTCTGTTTAAAAAAAAGTACGGGTATTTGCTCATATTGGTGAAATGCGATTTTGCATCTTATGCTTAATAAGTTTATGTCAGTTAGATTATGCTAAAATATTAGAACATCTGCAGGTGTTTGTGAGACTGCCATTTGTAGTATTGGTAGTATTGGCTGTCGTGGGTAAGGATAGCTTTGAAGAAGATGAGATTATCCACACCTTGGCAGGGTAACCCATTATGGCTGCAGCCATGCTGGATACATCCTTCTTCTTCAATTTTTAGGATATCTAAAGCTCATTACCAACCATTCTGCCCTTTTT
This sequence comes from Chrysanthemum lavandulifolium, assembly GCA_022545495.1. Lineage (NCBI taxonomy): Eukaryota > Viridiplantae > Streptophyta > Magnoliopsida > Asterales > Asteraceae > Chrysanthemum > Chrysanthemum lavandulifolium. The sequence goes on from CM040246.1 coordinate 157,119,177, forward strand.
AGAAGGTTTGGACAGTTTTTTAGGATGCACATTGTTGCAGCAGGTATCCTTACAATCTTATGACTTTGTAGCTGCAGAAATGTCTGCAGAAACATTGTATTCTTTTGTGTCAAACTTGGACAAAAGCTATGGCATGTTTGCATAGCAAGATACTCCTATTTTGTGGTATGCAATAGCATAAGCTCTTATACCAGTCAGTACATATGAATCTAATGTATGCTTTAGAAAGTTTGGCGAGATTTTTATGCTGCAAATTCTTGCAACAGGCATCCTTGCAATCTTATGACTTTCACCGTTGCTATATTCGACAAAATATGTGACTTGCTACCATCGGTTAATGCAAGCAGCAAGTATTTGTAGGCCAAGTTGTATACATAAACTGCTTGCATCAGTTAGTGTGTAAGCTCCTTGCATCATTTGGCATATCAATGTAGAAACACCTTAACTATCTATGTATGTTTACATCCATGTTTCATAGAACACACCGCGGCAACGCGCGGGCACAAATCCTCATAGTTTCTATTTGCCATACATAGTTTAGGAACCTCCAAATGTTTTGTTTGATATATCACTTGTGATACAACACTAATCTATAAGTTCAAACACTGAACTTCTATGAATAAACTGTGTTGATTGGAGGTTCAAAAACTATGCGTGATACATAGTTAGAAAGCTAAGGATGCATATTTTTCAATGCCAAAATTGATGAGTCATTTAGTGTTCTACAATGTATTTATACCTGTTTTATGAAAGCATGTTGAGTGATCGAACTTACAAATTAATGTTACATCACAAGTGATATATAAAGCAAAATACTACACCGAGAAAAAACAAAAAAAGAATTGTCGAAAGTATACAAAGTGCCCCTCTATTGAAAGAGAAGTAAATGCTCGTCACAATGGTGTAATTTTTAAAGGTCAACAGTTTACGGTTTTTGAGATATGTGATTTTTAAAAAAGATTGGTGAAGGTGTGTTTCAATTAAAAAAATGGGAGTGGCATGTGTGGAAGTTAATTTTTGATCTTATCCACTTGGATCAAATGATTTGAATGATGGGGATTAGTCCCTCAATATGTATTAAAATAAGAATCCCTAGTTGAACTTTTCTCACAATGATTTATACTGGAGCAAACTTCTTGTGTGGTTTGATGGAGCATAAGGCCCATGATTGCCCTAAGAATAGTGGAAGAGGGAAATGAGTCCGTGGTTCGTAGTTTCTTTACTTCGTTTTCATTTGTGTGGGTGTCATATCCATTTCGTTATGCGCGTAGACACATCTTAGTACTCGCTTTATGCTTTGGATTGTTTGTACGTTTCGACTGATTGTTTGGAAGTTTGGGATTTATTTGATGAAATTTCTTATCGTTTAGCTTTACCTTCGCATTTGTTTCATATTCATGATTGTGTTTTATGTATTCATCTCCTTCGTTACTTAACTTCACGAATCGATTCGACTTGCTACATTTAAGTTAGAGTCTTGTCTACAAAATGTTCAAAAGGTTCGATTGCTCAATTGCTCCTAAGGTTGTGATTTATTTTTTTGAAATTCAGAACTCATATTTGTATTGGTTTTGACAACTGATCCCATTTCACTTGTTAAAAATACTAAACCAACTCCAAAAATTATGAAATTCGATGGAGAACTACCTAATACATGTATCTAATGCCCAGAAGAAGAAAAAAAAAAATCCTAGAATAGTTTTCTGTAGTAAAAGTGTCGATTGTTCCAAGTTGTCCAGATTTAGGGTCGGAAACTTATGTTTAAATCAAACTTCAACACAAACAATTATATATAGGTAATATAAAAGAACATGGAATGATATATAAACATGAAATCAAGTGTAAAATGCGTCTAGGGATGCTTACAAATTGTTGATGTAGATTAATGAACAATAACACCAAGAATGCTTATGAAAACCCAAATTAAAACTCCAAAACCCTAACAAATAAACCAAATCTTAAACCAACACTTAAACTAACTTGGAAACTTTTGTGACCTTGCAGTTTGCTGCCGTTTTAGTGGAGAGGAGAGTGAGGGAGTGAGTAAATTTTGTAAGTGTGTGAAATGCGAGAACTAGCTAACCAAGAGGTCCTTTATATATGCAAAGAGAAAGAAGTTCGAATGGTCAAAAAGGGAGTCACAAGGATGTGTATGGCTAAAGAAGGAAGGTGACTTGGAGTGTTGTGGTGTGCTCCTTGAGGTGTGGGATTGATGGTGATAAAGGGGTGGATGGTGGTTTCAATGTGGGTAAATTCCTAGGTTAGGAAAGGTAGGATTACATAGTGCTTATAAACTCAAAAGTGATGTTGGTGTAGTACCCTGCATGTGGCTGGTTTTTCAAGGTCTAGAGGGGAATTATTTTTTGTTTTGAATGTTATAAGTGTATAAGTATGTAAATATTACAAAGGTGATGGATTAGGTTGGTTATTGAATGCATGCATGAGCTTAAATGCAAAACGTACGCGTTTTACGTAAAACTTGTGAAACCAAATGCATAGACTTATAAAACATGCTTGTAAAAGTCATATAGTAATTAGTTGACGTAGACTAAATTTAGTCTAATGCCGGTATTCATTTAAAGTTGTTTTCCAGTTTACGCGATTTAACCTAACGGTTATGTGTTAAAGTAAATATTCAAGCGTTCAAAATAAATTGTTTTGAGTTTATGGTTGAGTAATGATTCTGAAAAATACGAGTTGTCACAATAACCACTTATAATCTAAAAAAGCGATTTATATATCAAATTAAAGGGAATCAAAATCTGGAAATTATGGTGAAATCGGTTTTCCGTAAAACTTGACGTTTAAGAGTTATATGCATTTGAAGTTTGGTGTTAAATTAAATATAATTTGAAATTTATAAAATTACCTCTTGTTATATGAAAAAGGAGGTATGTGGATATCCTTTAATCCTAGCCGTAGATGATTTTGATGGAGATTGGATTGGGATCTGATGGTCATAATTACTTTTTACGCTTTTTTAAAGGGGATTGATTTGCACATAATTTTCTTTAATAGAAACATCTTTTTGTACAAGCTGTATACCGTACAACATTGTAATGCACAGATTGTGATAAAAGAATAAAAAGTTATGATCTGCGTATCATGAGCCTTTTTAAAACTTTGATCAACCCAGTAAATAAATTATTAAAAAACGTATTTTATTTCTTCAAACACAAAATATATTATTGTATATTCCCAGATTCTATTTATCTGGATACAAGTTACTTGATCTTCGACTACCATGAGATCTTTGATTGCACACATATCACGCGTACTTCCTAATATTTACCTAATATTTCTAGTATCTCAATCTTATATTATAGTCATGTGAGTTGTTAGTAATCAAAATAATATATATATATATATATATATATATATATATATATATATATATATATATATATATATATATATATATATATATATTTTGGTTTTCATAAACCACGTTTAAGAATAGGGTGAAGGTGAGAATACGTAATAAACTTTTCAAATATACCAAGTACGTAATATACAAATTTTATTATTTTTATCGTAAATAACTTTCAATTTTGTTCAATATACGTAATATTGAGTTTTCAAGTTTTAAAGTTACAACATTGGTCCCTGTCGTTTGCATTCACTTTCACCGTTAGTCATTTGACATTTTTTCACTTAAAAAAATTACAGTAACGGTCCTTGTAGTTTGCTTTGACTTTCACCATTAGTCTTTTGTCTTTCATCTTTTTTATATACGTTTTTTATGTGTTTTATACACATTTTTACATATTTTTATACACGTTTTATATACATTTTTACACATTTTATACACGTTGTTTACATTTTTATACATGTTTTATACACGCTTTTATATACGTTTTATACACTTTTATACACGGTTTTATGTACCCTTTTATATCGTTTTACATGTTTTATACACGTTTTTATATACGTTTTATATCGTTTTACATGTTTTTATACACGTTTTTACACGTTTTATATACGTTTTACATGTTTTATACACGTTTTACACACGTTTATATACACGTAAAACGTATATAAAAACGTAAAAACGTTTTATTTTATATCGTTTTTACATGTTTTTATATACACGATTTTACGACGGTTTTATATACACGTAAAAACGATATAAAACGCAGTAAAAACGTTATCACACATTTTATATCGTTTTTACATGTTTTTATACGATTTTACGACGGTTTATATACACGAAAAAGCGTATATCGCGTTTTACGCGTTTATATATCGTTTTACGTGTATATAAAAACGTGTAAAAACGTGTATAAAAACATAAAAAACGATATAAAACGCGTGAAAAAACGTATAAAACATGTAAAACGATATAAAAACGATATAAAAACGTATATAAAACGTGTAAAAACGTGTATAAAAACGATATAAAATGTATATAAAAACGTGTATAAAACATGTAAAACGATATAAAACGATACATAAAACCGTGTATAAAAGTGTATAAAAACGTACATAAAACCGTGTATAAAATGTGTAAAAATGTGTATAATAACGTGTAAAAATGTGTATAAAAGTGTATAAAACGTATATAAAAACATGTGTATAAACATGTAAACAACGTGTATAAAAATGTGTAAAAAAATGTATATAAAAACGTGTGTATAAAAATATGTAAAAAATATAAAACGCGTAAAAAACGTATATAAAAAAGATGAAAGACAAAGGACTAATGGTGAAAGTCAAAGAAAACTACAAGGACCGTTACTGTAATTTTTTTAAGTGAAAAAATGTCAAATGACTAACGGTGAAAGTGAATGCAAACGACAGGGACCAATGTTGTAACTTTAAAACTTGAAAACTGTCAATATTACGTACATTGAACAAAATTTGAAAGTTATTTACGTACAAAAATAATAAAATTTGTATGTTACGTACTTCGATATATTTGAGAAAGTTTGTTACGTATTCTCAGCCTTCACCCAAAATATACACATTGCCTCATTAGTGAGTGAGTTGTTATTTTGTTCAAATTTTATAATCGATTTTTGGAATATATAATTGTTTTATTAATTAATTATTGGTTTATAATTAGTGATTAATCAAGCTATGATTCCATATTACTTCCTCCGTCTTACAAAAATGTTCACCTTTTATTTATATAATTGTTTTTCGACAAAAAACACACAGTTTAAAAAAAAACATAATTATTGTTTCATCTATATTATATTACTAGTTATAATACCCGTGCACGCACGGGATTTTTTCTAAAAGTTTTAATTAAGTATTATTGATTAAAACAGATAAGTTTTACTTTCCGAAAAGGTAACTTTGGGGAACTGAATAATCATGACAATAAGTTTGGTTGTTGTGATGCATTTTTTGTTGATGCAGTCTTGTAAATTATTATCTCATCTCCTCATAAAACACATCTCATCATCAGACTATTGTTATAAATAAACAACATGCTTAGTAATACAAATAAGTATACCTTAAAAGTATTCATTTAAAACCTTGTATTTTGCAGATCATACTCAATAAGATTTGTTGGTCTCTAGTGCACGATAACTTGTTCTACCTTCTTGTTAACCAATGTTTGTCTAACTACATCTGCAAAGTATATTGAATGTTACTTTTAGAGTTTTGGAAGTATAAGAATTATTAAAAGAATGATTTATAATAACTTACCAAATGCTTTATTTGTGTTGCTTTTGTTGTTGATAATAGATTCATACAAAATAAAGTTGAAACCATCATTTGAGTTTTCGAAGTCGTCAATAATTTGAACAAATATTTGTTTTGACGTATATTTTTAAATCGTGTTATGTTAGCATAATTAATGTTTTGTAGCTCACACGGTTAAAGTTAGTTATGATAAGTTGTGCTCTTTATTTGTAGTTTGTGAGATGAAGGCTTATAGATAACTTAGGTTTGCTTTGTACAAAAACCTATTTAATAACATTGTTAGAATCCTTATAAAACACGTTACAATAAAGGTGAGATGTTGCACCTCACCTGTTTAATACATTGTATTAACCTATTTAGTTGCCTCACTTCATTGTAGGGGTGAGCAGGAGCCGCACTGCAAACCGTAAAAAAACCGCAAAATCCACACCATAAAAATTGATCCACAACAAAAATCGACGGTGTGATTATTGAAAATAGAAAAACCGCATTTTGCGGTGCGGGTTGGTTTTCACCGAAAAACCGCACCAAAATAACCTCACCGCACTACTCCGCCATATTCGTTTTATTTTTTTTAAACAACCCACTAAAATTATAATTTTTTATAATAAAATGCTTTTATTTATACTTTAATAATTAATTATTTCAAACACATTTTAATGGTTAATTATTGTCTGAGTTTTTAGGTAATATAACTTTATTGTTCTTTGAATTTATCATCGAAGTTTATAAAATTCTTAATCTCATTCGACTTTTATTATTGCATAGATTTATAATTTCATACTAATACACAACATTTTATATATATGTTTCAACTCTCACCATGTAACCTTATGATATATTTATTTTTATTACAAAAAATTATAATTTGTTAATGCGCCATTTACTTGAAATTATTTGTCTGTATACTATTCAATGCAACACATATATTTAGCCATAGAACTTTGCGTTGAGAGTTTGATACAAACATAGAAACTATTCAAACATCTTTTATATTATAGCAAATAAATTGCAACACAGCCTTTTATAGAGATTCACCTACAGTATATTGAAGTGCAAACAACAATCCTCGATCATGTCATTCTTTCAAATTATATAGTGCTCTTATTGATGTCTTTCCTTTTTTAACACTTTCAGAAAGCTGCAAAAGAAATAATAAAGTCATTAGGTTTATATGAACCACAAATGCAAGCAGTATTATTCATATCATTATGAAAAATCACTTCTATTTAGTAGTTGTTTGTTACCTCCAAGTTCAAGGTTATCACCATTCAAAGAAGACTTGAACATCCATTTTTTTTTTAGTTTTTAGAAGTTTTTTTTTATGTTGCGTGTCAAAACGGGTCTAAACTTAGGTTGGACAGCCTACAAACACAAATTACTCATTTTATAAAATGGCTAGCATGTTAAAGATGATTACTAAAACTTCCTAATTACAAACGAAATAATATATCATGTGTTACCAAAAGGAGGGTGTTTAGGATTAAGTGCTTCTCAGCTTATGTGTATTCTAACTACTTAGCAGCTTCCTTTAGAGCAAATATGTACCTGCTAATCAGATTAGTAGTTAGAAATAAGTTATCTAAACATTAGATCATCTAGCATCGTTCATATTATAAAATTCTCAAGCCAACTTAGTCATGAAACTTAGAGAATGTTTTTTTATTTCTGTTATCAATATATCATTTGTAAATATAAGGTAGGTTTATATATGTGTACCTCATCTCAATATATACTGTATTAATATTTTTATGAAAGTGATTGCTAAGTAGCAGTAACCTTGAAAGCATGATACGGTATGACCGTATCGGGTCGGGTTCGGGTCAAAACGGGTCGGGTCAAGTCGGGTTCGGGTTTGTGCCATTTACAAATTGCACGATTTGACTTATTAAACTTAGTGGTTAAACTCACATAATTTGTTTGTTGCATAAGTTGTATATGAATCATAAGTCCATTTAAATTTAACCAAAATTACCCATTTCATGATTTGACCCTTTTTGATTAAAAAACACAAACAAAGTGAATATAACTTCAAAATTTATAGTATACAGTCTTAAGAAAGTACTTAATCAAACAACATCTATATAATATATATCATGCAACACCAGTAGATATATACATCAGTAGGCAATATATGTTCATGCAAATATGAACATATATACATCAATAGGCAATATAGGTTCATGCATATATACTGATATATGTTCATGCATATATACATCAGTAGGTAATGTATGCATATATACATCAGTAGGTAATGTATGTTCATGCGTATATACATCAGTAGTAGGTAATTACTAAAACATGATGCAATATATGTTCATGCATATATGAAACATCAGTAGGCAAATACTAACTTGGACATTTCAATTAACTAAAGATTGAAAAAAGTTAAAAGGAAAAAAAAAAAAAACCAACTCGGGTTAGTTGGGTTGACCCGAACCCGAATAGGTAAAGTGATTTGAACCCGATACCCGAATCAAATTCGTATTCGGGTTAATCGGGTTGACCCGACTAACCCGAGTTAGATTTTGAACCCGAGTAACCCGACCCGATTATCCTTATTCGGGTCCGGGTCGGGTACAGGTCGGGTCGGGATTCATAACACCTCTAACCACCATTAACCTTCTTTATTATTCTAGTGTATTATAACGATTAAACAAACTGTCATGCGCCAAATAATACCATACTACTTGTTCCATGCTAATTCTCTTTTAATTAAGGGTTATGATTTGTATATAACTTGATGAATATATGATTTATACAGTTTATATACCACATTCTCCATATACAATTAATCAAAATTGTAAAAAGTCTAACACATGTTAGTGTAAGGGTGTGTTTGTTTTTTAAAAAAAAGTCTTACTAGCCCTCTTACTCTTACTAGTAAGAGGTGGGCAGACGTTTTGCTTGTTTGTTTTTTTCTATTGAGTAAGACCCAGTTAGACATATAACATCTTACTCAAGAAGAGATGGAGACTTGTCTTATCGCTCTTACTCGCTTTTGTAAACTTTATATAATATATTTGATTGTTTATTAATTATGTTATATTTACGATAAAAAGTCTTTTATATTTACATAAGTTACTTATTATCGCATTGCGTTGGTTTAATAAACAAATTGCAAAACGACCACTTAAAATCATTCGGACACTTATACAAAACAAACAACATTATTTCGCTCGATTTAGACTTTCTAATCACCTCTTACCAGTAAGATGCGGTAGTCAGATTCAGACCCAAAACATCTTAATGAAACAAACACACCCTAAGACTTTTGCTAAATTTAATCATTAACTTATACGGAGTAATTTTTATGAAGTTAGCACCAGATTAGTCCTTAAAAATATTAACCCTTATGCCAATAAAGATTCAAACTTTGAGATTGCGGCTCAATTAGGAACTCTTCAACCTCAACATTGATAAATACTCATAATATCTAAAGTTACTCAAAACCTAAATTTCTAGCAAGATCTTTCTTCTTCATCGAGGCTTAGAAACTCGTTAATGCCTATAGACATTTAAAGAAAATGTTACCTAAAATTGTCAACCTAACAAATAAGATAAGTTCGCCCAAATACCTACATCAATTTTATCACATGGACCAACATTAAACTTAATTGTTTTAAATTGTATTAGACATGTGAAGTTCTCTTTTAGGCAATTAATTACAGCACAAGTAACCAAAATAGCAATTATCAATCCCTAATCAAATGCCCAATTATTTAACTCATATACATTAAAAAATAATAATTAAGTATAATAACGATTCGGTAATATCCTCAATTATTGAATGGATATAGAGCACAAAAATAGGTATATGATGATTAACAAACCTTATTGGTAAATCACGAATCAGATCGATGTTGTAACATTAAATGGAAGGTTAGATCAGAATATGTTGATGGTGAATCGGTGGTTGAACAGGGTGGAACCGGAGGTTATTGATTCATAGCGATTTTTTTCTTGTTAATTACTCTACATATATTAACAGTAAGATTGGGATAGGGTGGACTCCGTTTTTTCTGAAGTTACAATTTTGGTCCATAGTTATTAAAAAATAGCATTGAGGCCCCCATGCGTATTTTCACTTTTTTTATATACATGAGAGTACAAAGACGTTTTTTTATATATTTTTTAAGCAAATTAGGAAATAATTAACTTTTACCATTAATCTACATCTAAAAAATTAAATCGATTAAAAAAAATTACCAAATAAGGAATGAATTGATATTTTTGAAATGAAAAATTCCAATTAGGGGTTTTGTTTTATTATATAAATATATAAAAGATATAGAATGATATTTTAACCCTTAACTAATTAATTATTATTTTTCTTAAAATTTGTAATAATAATATCAAGTAAAGGTAATATGGTAATTTGCATCAACTTTTTTTTTATCTATTTCTAATAGTGAGACAATTAATTTAGGACATCATAAAAAAACATGGACAATATATTTGGACAGAGAGTACTATTTATATTAGTCTAAAGAAAGTATTCAATTTTTATATATGAGCAATAATTATGACCGGTTTTCTTATTTAAAATCAAACTTGTTTGAATTATCATTTCTATTTTATTTAATAAAAGTAAGGTTAAAAGTGATTTTTTATCTATCAAAACTTTCATCAATTTACACATATCATAATTTTTCATATTTAATTTGTAAACACTCTTTTTAGAATAGAGATAGCATTATTTTTTATCACTAAGCGTGCATTTTAACATTCTTAGTAGAGTAAACTGCAAAAATCATCCCGTGGTTTGAGATTTTTGGCAAGTATCATCCTTATCTCAAACCTGTGGCATTAATCATTTCTAAGTCCATAAACTATTGGCACTAATCATCCCTGAGCACTAACGTCATTATCTTCTCCATTAGCTCTCACTCTAAAGTGGCAACGTTATTCCATTAACCAAACGATCGTTTGCAACGTTAGTCCTTTATACTAATAGTCGTTTCTAACTAAATAAAAATTTGATTTTCTTACGTAACTCGTCCGTATTCTTACGTTTTTGTCCGTTTTTATACGTTTTCGCCCGTTTTGCTACGTTTTTGTCCGTTTCTATACGTTTTCGTCCGTTTTTGTTATGTTTTTACACATCTTCGGCCGTTATTATACGTTTTCGTCCGTTTTAACATATTTTTGTCCGTTTTAACATGTTTTCGTCCGTTTTTATTACGTTTGCATCTGTTTTTTTACGTTTTCGTCCGTTTAACACGCCGTCGTTTCTACACGCCGCCGTTTTATCGCGGCCGTTTAACACATTTTCGTCCATTTTTCTTATGTTTTCGTCTTTTTTTTTACGTTTTCGTCCGCTTTAACACGCCGTATGTTTTACACGCCGCCATTATTATATGTTTCGTTCGTTTAACACGTTTTCATCCGTTTTAACATGTTTCGTCCATTTTCTTACGTTTTTCCGCTTTTTATTTTTCATCTGTTTTACGTTTTCGCTTCCGTTTTATACGCCGTCCGTTTTAACATGTTTTCGTTCGTTTTACACGTTTTCGTGCTTTTTCTCCGTTTCGTTTGTTTTACGTTTTCATCTATTTTCTGAGGTTTCATTGTTTTTATCGTTTCACACGCCGTCTATTTCTCTTACGTTTTTGTCTTTTTTTACGTTTTCATCCGTTTTAACACGTGTAAAAACGGACGAGAACGTATAAAAACAGACGAAATCTTATAAAATGGTCGAAAACATGTAAAACACACCAAAATGTGTTAAAACAGACGAAAACGTAAAAAACAGACGAAAACGTAAGAAAAAGGGACCAAAACGTGTAAAAATGGACACAAATGTAGCAAAACGGGCGAAAACCTATAAAAACAGACGAAAACGTGTGAAAACGGACGAAAGCCTGTTAAAACGGACGAAAGCGTGTAAAAACAGAAGAAAACGTGTTAAAACAAACGAAACGATAAAATGTATAAAACATGTAAAACAGATTTAAAACTGTTAAAACGGAGAAGAACGTGTGAAAGCGAACGAAAACGTGTTAAAACGGACGAAAACTTGTAAAAACAGACGAAAATGTTTTAAAACGGACGAAAACGTAAAAAACTGATAAAAGCGTATGAAAACGGACGAAAACGTGTTAAAATGGACGAAAACGGCCAAAATGTGTAAAAACAGACGATAACGTGTTAAAATGGACGAAAACGATGAAAACGTGTTAAAACGGACGAAACGTGTAAAAACAACGAAAACGTGTTAAAACGGATGAAAATGTATAAAAGCGGATGAAAACGTGTAAAAACAGACGAAAACGTGTTAAAACGGACGAAAACGTAAAAAACAGACGAAAACAGACTAAAACGTGTTAAAACGAACGAAAACGTGTAAAAACAGATGAAAACGTGTTAAAAAGTTCGAAAACGTAAAAAATCAAACGAAAACATAAGAAAAACGGACGAAAACGTAAGAAAAACGGCCAAAAACATGTAAAAACCAGACAAAAACGTGTTAAAACGGACGAAAACGTAAAAAAAAGACCAAAACGTAAGAAAAATGGACGAAAACATGTAAACGGACGAAAATATTTTAAGACGAACGAAAACATATAATAACGGCCAAAATGTGTAAAAACGTAAGAAAACGGACGAAAACGTATAAAAATAGACAAAAATGTAGCAAAACGGGCGAAAACGTATAAAAACGGACGAAAACGTATAAAAACGGATAAAAACGTAAGAATACGGACGTGTTACGTAAGAAAACCAAATTTTTATTTAATTAGAAACAAATGTTAGTAAAAGGACTAACGTTGCAAACGATCGTTTGGTTAATGGACTAACGTTGCCACTTTAGAGTGAGAGCTAACGGAGAAGATAACGACGTTAACGCTCAGGGATGATTAGTGCTGATAGTTTATGGACTTAGGGATAATTAATGTCAAAGGTTTGAGATAGGAATGATATTTGTCAAAAACCACAAACCATAAGGATGATTTTTGCATTTCACTCTTCTTAATATATAAACGGGGTATCAAGTGAAGATCTGAATAGCATCAGACGGGTAGTACACGCCATTCAATGTCAATAGTATCCAAGCTTTGGGATGACAAGTCATCGTTTGTAAGTGACAAGTCATCTTTTGTAAGAGCATCTCCATCAATAACTTAGGTTATTCTTTAACTTCTGTCACGTCAGCGCCACATCAGCTTTAACATTTCACCTTAACATCCCCAAAAAACATCCACAACAATAACATCCCAAGTTAAACTTTAACATTTCATATTTTCAATTTCAACCCCTAAACTAAAACAAACACTTCATTTATTAAAAACATAACCTTAACTTAAACATATTACAATACCAAATAGGCAAATATAAAATAACTAAAGAAAATTACAATACCAAATCATCGTCGCTCTCTTGTTGTTGTTGATGTCGTTCAAGATTCTTCTGCCAAACATGCTCCACAAGGTCCTGTTGGAGTTGGGTATGCGTTTTTCGGTCGTGTATTTCTTTTGCCTTACGACTAAATTTTTGATCTTTTATAATCATGTTATGCAAAATAATGCAAGAATACATGATTCTACGTATCGTGACAATTTTCCATTGACGTGTCGGTTGTTGTAGTATACCCCAATGGCCTTGAAGCACACCAAAAGTACGTTCAATATCCTTTCGGGCACTTTCTTGTTTCCTTTTGAAGTACGTATGTTTTTCGTCAGTTGTTGCCGAGAAGGATTTGACGAAAGTTGCCCATCGTGGATAAATTCCGTCGCCCAAGTAATACCCTGCTCATACCTAGTTCCATTGACCATATAAGGTGCTCTTGGGGCATTGTCGAAAGAATGTCGTTGAATAACGGAGACTGGTCTAAAACATTAATATCGTTATTCGCCCCGCCATCCCAAAAATGCATGCCAAATCCATAAATCTTGAGAAGCAACAACTTCAAGCATAATTGTTGGGTATTTTTATCACCCTACCAAATTGCCCTTGCCAAGCCATCGGACAATTTTTCCATTCCTAGTGCATACAAATAATGCTACTACATTCCGAAAAACCATGTTTTCTTCATGTTGTTGATAAAGTTTTTAAATGTCGGCCCATGTTGGTTTTCTTAAATACTCCAGCATAAACAAATCAATAATTGTTGGAATCACTCCTAAACCTTAATCAAGTGTTAGTAATTCATATGTAATAGTTAGCTTAATTATGGCCTTTATGTTTGTTATTAGCCTTAAGCTTATGTAGAAGGCCCATGAGCTTAGGCCCAAGCCCATAGGAGAAAGGAATGGACTAGGAGTGTTGCCCTAGCTTCCCTCCTATAAATACTCTTGTATAACCCTCACTTGAGGGTTGGTTGTTCAATTTATTCTCTTTCACACATATCCTACGCATAACCGGTATAAGCTTTACGTGTGTGTGTGTTTGGTTTATTGTTCAATCGCCTTTATCTCTTTCTATTAAGCTTGTGTTGTAAAACTAGTGACCTAACAGTGGTATCAATCGCCTACTAGTTGGGTGAATCGTTATTGCTTTTGAAGTGGGTTTTTGGTCCTATGCGTAAAGTTAACGAGATACTTTGGTTCGCTTTAAAACACGTTTTTTACACTTTTTAATCCAAGATTCTTGTCCTTTCAACGTTTTAAGGTGTTAAAATAACTGTTTTTGGCAAAAAGTTTCAAACTTTATGCGTGGATCTACGTTTTTAAACTAGTTTTTATTCGAGGGTTTCGTTCTACGCGTAACCTGTTTAGACGTTTTGGTTCATCAAGTTTCAAACTTTTGTGTTATTTTGGTGATATTGAAGCTATCTCATCACAAAAATCTGGTTTAGAAACATCTTTGGGCAAAATCATTTTTACGAGTAAAGCTATGCGATCAAAACCCTATTTTTACGCCGTAACTTTATCCTTGGTTTGATCTTCGCCAGTGGTTTACTCCGTGTTTTCTTGCTTGGATAAGCCTGAAAATACGTCGACTTTGGATATCTTTTGCACCGTGATAGTGTAAAGATCACTTGGGATAAAACCCTAAAATTACGATAAGCATAAAGCTTACGCCAGAAATCCCACGATAAGATTCATCTTACGCCTAAGCCTAGTCTTACGCATAAGGTAATCCTACGCCTAAGTTTCTACGCCTAACTTTGTGTCTACGCATAACTTTAGTGTCTTTTCCCTACTTACGCGTAAGCTAAACCTACGCGTAACTCTTGATTGTTACGCGTAACTTTGGTGTTTTTACGCATAAGTGCTACTTGGATTATTGTGATTTCTACGCCTAAGGACACTTCATCAACTAAGGTTCATTCGACTACAAATATCCATTTTTACCAACACAAGTTTTTCAACATGTCACAACCACCATACTCTAACTATTTCCCTTACACTTATACTCAATGTCAACAACAACTAAGTCCACAACATCAACAATGGAATCAACAACAAGCAATTTATCAACAACAATTTAATCAACAACATACTCCACAACTTGGAGCAATTCCTCCACCACAAATGGTTCAAACACCACCAAGCCTTCAAGTTCAACCCTACACAAACGATTTCAATCAACATCCATCAAGGAACACTATGAAGGAACCCACTTGGTTTGCAAAGATGTGTGAAGCTTTAAGCGACCAACAATCAATTCATGAGGTCGGTTCACTGATAGACCTCCAATGCTCACTCCAGAAACTACGATCAATGGGTGATTAGGTTCTTTAGGTTTTGTGATCTAAAGAAACCACATGGAAAGTTCTTAAAGAAGGTTATCTTGAAGGTCCATTTCGATGCCTCTTGTCATTGTACCCGGAGATCCAAATGCTAATCCACCAAGAGATGAACAATCAAACATTGCTATCATTGCAGACCTCAATCCAATGTAACTTCTACACTATGAAGTCGATGAGCTTGCAATGCAATATATTCTTTTAGGATTACCAAACCCAATTCTTCAAGTGTTGATGCTCAAAAGACCGCAAAGGCAATGGGAACATATTCATCTTCTAATGGAAGGATCTCGCACTCAATCAGAGGACATGGAATCCAAAATTTACTTGGCTTATGAACACTTCATGATTGAACACGGAGAGACACTAGAGTCTTATCATCATCGATTCTCGACATCATAAATGATTTGGACAAACACAACATCATCATGCCAAGAATTGCGCTAATACTAAGTTCCCGAGTAGTCTTGGTCCCGAATGGGAGAAGTATGTCATTTTTCTCCGACAAGCGAAGAACATGCATCATTCTACATACGGATTGTTGTACGATTACTTGAAGCCTCATCAAAAGGAAGTTGATAAGGAAAGGATTCTCCGTGCTCAAATTGCTTGACTACACATCCGAAAATCAACAACTTGCCTTGTATGCTCAAAACAGTTATCCTCCTCAACCAAAGAACTCAACCAATCGCCACAATCACACCAAATGATCAATCACGCAATCTCAACAAAATCAATTGGTTCCTTACAACAACAACAATGATGAGACACTTTATAGTCAAGCTAATGAGGAATCGATCCGTTCAAGCATTGCAACAAGGATTTGTTATGATTGCTAATGCTTTTAGCCGTTATACCAACAAATCCAACAATCGTATTCGCTCCTCATCTAACACACGGAATCAAGTTGTTGTGAACAATGGACGAGTTGAAGTTCGTAATCGTGGTTATGGTCGCCGATGGGCGGTGGTCAAGGGTTTAATGTTGTGGGTAGGAATAACAATGAGCTCAAGTGGTGGAACAGGAAATGCTCGAATGGGTTGAATGGTCTTCGATGCTACAACCGCAATGAGAAGGACACTGGCTAATGCATGCCCAAAGCCGAGGACTAGGGGCGTGCTTATCACAAAGAGGCTCTTCTTTAGCTCTTAAGGATGAAGTCGGTGGAACTCTCACGCACAAAGAACGAGTTTTATGGCAAATGCACTCGATGATGATATGGAGGACTTGCAGCCAATGGTTGTTATGTTGATGGCTAATATGCATGAGTTACACATGAGTGACACAGCCCATGATGACATCGATGGCTTGTCTCGTGCCGAACAAACCATATTTATCTCTCGATCTAATATCTCCGCCAACATTCGAATCCGGCAAGGCTCGAATGTTCATAATGAGTCATCTACATCTCATTCCGACGATTTTAATTAGACCCCGTAGTTACATTTGACGATCAAGATGACCTTATGGTTTCCTTTGATAATCAAATTGACTCCGTGGTTATACTTGAGGATCTACATAATGATCATGTTGTGACTCCCGCTGAACAAGCCGAACTTTTGCCTCATCTAGATCTTGCTCTTTACTTAAACACCAACAATCCCAAATTGAAGAATGTTGTGCATTAAATCGGGACTTAAAAGTAAAAATGCATTGTTAACCAAGGATTTTGAATGTTTAAAATGCAACTCAACTTTTCAAAACTCAAGAAAACTGTGAAAAGGTTTTGAAGCCGCTTTTGCTAAATCTCATCAAAACGAAAAATATTTAGAAAGACAGATCGTGATCTAGCCGCTCAAGAATGCTTTGTTGTCTCGAGATAGAACAATCAAACATGAACATAAAAAGCAAATTAACACTCTCACCTTGGAAAATCAAAAAGCTAAGGTGAGTTGTTAACTTGTCAAAACAGTTCTCTGCATACAAAAGCATTCAACGAACCGAATAGATGATCATCTTGAAGAAATCATCGGCTTGCAAAACAAACTTAAAGAGTTTAAAGCGTTGTTTACAAACATGGTGAGTCAAGAATCGCTATTGAAAAGTTTACTTTAAAACCCAATCCAAATGGATATGGATGAATCTTGCTTGACATAAACCTAAGCTTTCAACCAAAGCATTCAAACCAAATCCCGAAGTTTCGATGCGAATATAAAATTGATAATTTGTTATGAGTGTTGTTGAATATCATCAAGAGGAATTAGATGCGTAAGACGAGAGTCGATCAAAATTAAAACTGTTGTTTACAACAAACCTTTTAATTATTCAAAACCGGTCACTTTCACACACCAACGGATTCTTCTAACACACCAAGGGTTATCATAAAACTTCGAGTCTTCTAATGTTAATCCCCAACTAGATTATGCACAAATTTATGGTCCTTTACCTTCCATCGCTGAAGTAACTCAAAACCCGAAAATCGCAAAATTCTTAGATATTTTGACATTTTCATGGTCGACCTCAAAACTTTAGAACATGAGATAGAATATCATTCGAAATCAAAGTTCAACACTTTCAATCGCTCTAGCGAGAACAAGAGACATTTTTCGAAAAATCTTTACCAAATGTTAAAAATTTGAAAAGTTGTGCATTGTCTGGGAACAGGACTTTCATAAGGAACTTGATTAATGAAGGTCGTTTTGAGAAAAGTAAACATCTATTTCTAATACTAAACGTAAAAAGAAAATGTTGAGAAAAGATGTTGATCGACTCTTGGAAGATGTTATATGTGCTGATGTCCATAATGATGTATTGTTTAATTCTTTGCCACATGCATCTGATTATATCTCTGCTGATACTGTTGATAATGTTGTAATTGTTGAGAACACTGATAATGGGATTCAGATCGAGTCTTTAAAAGCTGAAAACAAACGTCTCTTACACGAGCTTTCAAATGCAAAACGTCGTCTTCAATGGTGTCAAAAATATTGTCAAAATCGTGAACTTGCTTTGCAAACCAAAATCCACCAATTGCAATCAAACAATTTTAGTCCAAATTCTGAGCAACTGGATGATCAAAACGTGTCTTTGAAAAGTCAAATCTCAAAATATGAACAAGAACTTGTAAATGTTAAGCAGGAATATGGTATCATATTTGATTTACTCAATAAGACTCGTCATGAAGCATCACACGAACTTGATCACTATCTTGCACACACTAGAGAAGTAATGCATTTTGTCGGTAATATTCGCTCAAAATCAAGATTTGATTCACACTATCTTTAAGTTAAGAGAAATATTAGGAAAGTATGAACAACTTCCGCCACCGTGATTAAGAGAATAGAACAAGTAACACTTAGTAATCGTGAACCTAGAATCCCTACCGCCAAATCACAAGTTGCTAACGTGCTTCCTTCTACTCGAACAGAATAGTTGCATCTTTTCCAAATGTCCGCACTTCACGACCTAGAGCACTACATCAAGAATAGGAAGTTGCGACCTAAGAAAAGATCAATAAGGAATGCTAAAGTGAAGAACACCCTAGGACTATGAATAAGACTCACGTTGCTTCCACTATAGATATTGCGTCTGGAAAATGTAATAGAAATAGTGATGTAACGCATGCTAAATCTTTAAGTACGTTTGATATTCAGTCTGATGCACCTTGTGTTATTGTTAGGAATTAGAAATTCCAGGTATTAAAGAGTCAGTCACCTCAAGTATATGTAATCGTTAGAAAGCTCGTAGTCGTAGTTCTTTTATGTTAAGTAGTATTTAGTTAAGTAACACCGTGGAGGACTGGACGGTCTTTACCCACCAGATGCCCGATCCACACCCGATGTGTGGCGATTTATGTAAGACTATAAATACTCTACCTTCCAAGGTAGAGTTGGAGCTCATAATAATATCTTTCACTTTCTCTCACTAAGTTCCCTAAACCTCTAACTTTCTCTCTAGAACCTCATTCATACGCCACTTTGTGTTATGGTTTGATGTATGTGAAAACTAATATCTTACAATTGGTATCGAGAGCCATGGTTAGATCATATCTTGCACATCTTTGGATTTCTAGTGGTTTTAGGTGGTTTTGAGTTTGAAAAGTTTAGTGGTTTGTGCATCATTTGGTTGATTTCTTGTGTTAAAGTTTGGATTTTTTAGTACTTTTATGTTTAGAATCTTCACAAGTGTTTAGGTTTTCATTTGGTAAGCTTGAATCATCTTGGTAGGGTTGTTTTGGATTGAAAAGTGATGTTTATGAGTTTTTCTTGCTAGCGACTTAACACACGGAATTCTTTCTTCGTAGCGACTTGCTTTACAAATTTGTAGCGAAGTTACGCTTTGGACTTAGCGACTTAGAACTAGCGACTTACAAAGACAAGTAGTGGAATTTCCACCACGGTGTAGCGACTTGGAGGTAGCGACTTGGTCTCAGAGCGTAGTTGCTATTTAGCGACTTGTATCTTTAGCGACTTAAGTAGCTTAATTGTCGCCAAAATTTTGCTAGCGACTTGAGGCTTAGCGAGTTACTACTTAGCGACTTGCACTCGCTCTAGCGACTTGGGACTTTAGCGACTGGGAGTGTAGCGAATTAGGTGTTAGCGACGTGGTGCATTTTCTTCTAGCGACTGGGTGATTGTTTACGGTTTCTCTTGATTTAGTAAAACCGTGAAAGAATCTATTTCCGCTTAATCATAGAGTTATAAAATCCCGTATAATCTGTTAACATGTCTACCAACGCTCCTACTATCATCTCCATCGCTGTCGAGGATGTTCAAGCGGTGGCTCGGACACTGCCCACCTATGCTTGACAGAATCGACTACGATTCTTGGGCTCAACGAATCGATTGTACCGCCTTGGTAAGGAAAATGGTGTCAACATTCTCAAATCCATTGATGAAGGACCGACGAGTTGAGACGACCAGAGATATACTTGACACTAATGAAGATGGAACCCTATTTACGGAATGGATGACCTAAAATGTATGATGAGCTTGATGATAAGGAGAAAAGAGATTCGATGCGAGATATCGTGGCTTCTAACATTGTTCTTCAAGGTCTTCCTAAAGACATCTACAAGTCGATCAATCACAACACCGATGCAAAGGCAAGATGGGATAATGTCAAGATGCTTCTCTCGTGTTCGAATTAACTATGGAAGACAGAGAATCACAACTCTATGACGAATTTGAACACTTCAAGATGAAACCAGATGAGAATGTCTATGAGTACTATGTGAGATTTCATAAGTTGGTGAATGACATGAGGAACATCGAATGACTATGCCTAACATTCACCGAACTCAAAATTTGTGAACAACATGAACCCGAATGGCACAAGTTTGTCACCTCGTGAAGCTCACTAAAGGATTGAAGAATACAAACCATGAGCAACTCTATGCCTTCCTCCTTCGTAATGAGAGACATGCTATGTTTGAAAATTGGTTCTCAATCGGTTCAAAACCAACCGTGGAGAGACAAGCTCGTCCAATGACTCAACCGCCTTCTACTCAAACATCGGAATCACAACCAAAGCTTCACAAGTCATACCTTGGGTAATGGTAATCACAAACTCATTCCCGATCCTATGTTCAAACAAGTCGATGCCGATGCACACGCTGGTAACTTCATTAATCAACTAGCTCTTCCGATTAGTCAAAACATGAATTCTCTCCCACAAACCAACAACAACCTCGTAATGCCTTCTAACCCACACAATCAAGCTATGTTAAAGATGGAAGGATCGTGGTGCAACCTGCTCAGAAAGACAGATGATCGGGGAAGAGGTGGAGCTGGTAGAGGTTATGTTGGTAACCGTAATCGAGGAAGGAATGGTAACCAAGGTCAAGCTAAGCCGATCAAATGTTATAACTCGTGGTGGTGAGGGACACATTGCAAGAAACCGCACATCTCCAAAGCGCCCATGAACGCCGATTACTTCAGAGATAAGATCCGCTTGTACAAGCTCGTGACAATGGTGTTGCTTTGGATGAAGAGGAATTGTTGTTTCTTCGAGGGCAATGCCAAGACCTATGATGCAGATGTGGATGAGCAACCTATTCGGAGATAGGTCACAATCATCGAATGCCTTTCAAGTCGCCGATTGTGATGCATACGACTGATGTGGATGATGGACCCATCGCACACACAATTTTTATGGCTAGCATTTCTCCAATGGTTTCTCCCAAGGTCTCTTCTTCACCACAAGTGGCCCATCCAAGGACAAACTCATCTCGAGGTATTAAAACTATACGATGATGTCGATGTGCAACAGATGCATGACAAAGTACAATCAATCGAACTATTGAATCAAATATTGAAAATATGGGTAATATCGATATTGTCCCATATGATCAATATGTGAAACAAAGTGAAAGTGAAGTCGCATCAAGTGATGCATCTTCCGCAGTCAACAATGACTATGTTTTTGATGAATACACCGCAAGTGCCCCGATGATTCTGTAATTTCAACTAAATGCCTATAAAGAACGTGTTGCTATTTATGAACAACGTGCTAAATTTGAGTTGACCACCGTGAGCAAGAAATGGATGACCAAGTGCATAAAGGATTAGAAAAGTAATTTTAGAAGAAGTATTGAAACAAGAATTAAATTCCTTGCAAGAAAAACTTTCTAAAACAAATAAGCAAAAACAAGAACTTCAAGATAATGTGAAAATGCTTAAGCAAGAATTTAATGCAAAGGAATCAAAACTCTTAAGAGACTTTTCTAATCTGAAAACTTTGAAAACAAACTTGAAAACAAGTTGTACATACAAGGAAACACCATTCAGATCGCTCACATGGTCACTAAACATAGAGTTCTAAGCGATAAGCATAGTGTTCCCATTATAGATAAACCCAACCCCGAGTACGGAAAGATAGCAAAAGCAACTCAAAGTGTGATCTATGATGGCAATGAAATTCTTAAACCTAGACAAAACCTAGTTGCGTTGAGTGCAGAGGATGATAAGAAACTAGATGAAATCACTAGGAAAAGATGAATAAGAAACTAAATGATCCTAAATGCAAAGAGAAAAAGTAATTATCACCCTCATGACTACAAGAAGGAAAACTGGATTTCCTTGAACAAGTTTAAGCCTCGACATTGTTGACTTCGAACAAGTCTTCTAGAAAATGGATTTAGATAAGCGTAAAGTCGAAAATATTGTTGAAACGAACCTCCCTTTGGAAAATGCCTAGAGCGATCGTGTATCCTCCTAATACACCAATGCATCTTGTTCCTAGAACAATTGCCACTAAAAGCAAGACCTTAATTAGCCAATACGTTATTTTTCAACTATTTGTTGATTTTGAGAAAACTTGCAAGAAAAGGATCACACCCACGGTATAACTCAAGGAGAAAGGGTTTTGAACAAATGAAAGAATGTTATTTAATCGAGGTCATGCCTTTCTTTAAACTTCTAAAAGATCACTTTGAGAGTCTTAAAAAGGGATAGAAACCGATATTAAGGGAATGGAAAAGGAATTTGATGCAATGATTGTTGAAGTTAGTGAATATGCGCGCACTAAAATATAATGAGATTGAGAGGAAGAACTGCACACATTAAATGAGACTCTTATTACCGAATGTGTTGCTCAAGATGTGTTTTTCATCGCTACAAATTGTTCCATTAATGCTTCCAAATTTCATGAATTATCGGTTGCCTCGAATGTCTCCCATGATCGTGTCATTGAGCTTGAAAAACTAATTCGAACTAAACGAGAAAATTGAACTGGATGATCACGACAATTTGGTTAAACATTTTCTAAACTAGAAGTTGAGCATTTTAATTTACAACTAAAATATCAACATCTTAAAGAAAATGTCAAAACTTCAAATATCAAGACATCCTCGATGCCCCGTAGTTTGATGCGCTTTTCAAATTAACAAACGTGATGAATGATTCAAGCTCGGTGCAACACGATCGAAAGTTAAAAGCCCAAATCTCTCAATTAAAGGGTCAAACGAACAATATGTCGCTCCCAAATGCCTCCTCCTTTAGATTCTCGGAATTCTCAAACGTTTCATCTTCAAAACCTAGTAAATGCACTACAAAAGGAAAACGAAAGTTTTCTAGAAGAAAATGAAAAGGTTAAACGTCATTTCAATGAGTTATTTGAATCAATAAAGGTCACTCGTAATAAAAATAACGATCAAATAGCTTCATTACAAAAGGAAATTGAGAATCTGAGAGTCGTAAAAGGAAAATGCCAATGACCAATGGGGAGAATGGTGTATCAAAGGTTCACTCTTGTAATAAATATGCTTTGTCTGTGAATTATGTCCTCCTCATCTCGTGAACAACAAACTTGTTGCTCAAACATACTTCTCATCCCTTAAGGATTGCTTAGAATGTCTCGCGTGAGATTGTTGAAGAGGATAAGTTAGAGAAACCTCATGATAATGCAATTGGACATGCATGCTTATATGCCAAACGATCTCAATAAATCTTAGAATGCTTGATCACAATATGCCCAAAGTCATTAGGTGAGAGAGTTAATCCTTTGATTCCATGCTCGATGCCTAATGCCAAGTATGATATTCATTCGATTCCTAGTGCTTTGAATATGAACCGTAGTGTGCCTTTAAGCGCTCGATTCCAGATCCGTCAATGCTAAGAAAGAGAACTCAAGTGTACCTTCTAGGAGGAATACAAATATCAAGATTTAGTTTCAAGAAAGTGAACCTTAGTGTGCCGCATGTAGTTCGATCCCAAAGACATCTAAACAGTGATGCAAAGAGTAGTTAAACCAACTAATGTTCCCATTCCTCTACAGAGTAATCGGTGACACTAAAGGAGCAGTCAAAGTCTCAAGACAATACAAGGAATGATAGGACCTCACAAGCTAAGAATGTAATCGAAAGAGTAGAAGAACAATCCAGAACTTTAAGTTTGAATCGAATAAAACGAATCGTGTTGATTCTAGTATTAGCCATAGGCGCATCGTAATTAATTCAATTCGATACTATTTGCAAACCTCAGATTGATGTCTCGCTTGAATTCGCCTCTAATCATGAATGTGATGTTAATGTTCGCCTAATGATGTTAATTGTCCAGCTAATATTGTTAAGGCTAAAACTCATGCTAAGAAGGCTAAAAGGCATAAACGAAAGAAAGTTAGAAAACAAAGGACACCCACAGAAGAACATTCAAGTAAAATAGGCTATTATTGATACCGTTGGTCATAAGACTAATCGATAATGCCCACTAGAAAATGGATGCCTACCGTAGAACTATTCCTTAAGAAGTGATCACACTATGAATGTGGCTAATACGTACACTAGTATCGCATCTATTCACAATGATTCCATTGCCTCATTTTCGATATGAATGCTTCTATTTTTGATGCGGGTGTTCCAACCATTGTTACTAACAAAATGGAACCCATTCTTGCATGGGGATCCCAATTATCCAGCTTATCCATTCTTGTCTCGTGTTCAACCGCAGATCGCTCAAATCGCTCGTGGTACCGGACTCAGCTGCTCCAAGCATATGATCGAGACCGGTCGCGCTCATGAACTTCGTGAGC
>CM040246.1:157144093-157171086 GCA_022545495.1 Chrysanthemum lavandulifolium
GAGGTGCGAGTTCACCGGGAGCGAGGATATAATCGTTCCAAGTATCCCCACTGTTCATCTAGATCATCCATGACCTCTGCATGAGTTTAACATGGACGCAGTTCTCTTAAGGGTAGGTCTTGTAAGCTCCGGAAAATTTCAATGTACTTAACGTTTTAATCAAGAATTGATCACGATCTATTTCGTCATGAAATTTTGAACATCACTTTGCATATCATTTGGCATATGCATGATCAACGCAATGACTCGGCGTTCATAAATATACCGTTGTGATCTAAATAAATTTCCCACGATCTTGATAACCTTAAAATACGTAATGAATACGTAAAAATTTATAAAATTACAATTTAAATATAACAAAATATATAAAATTAGTATTGGGCCTCGGAACTCATTGGACTTTTCACCACTCGAACCCGACACGTAAATGGGCCTCATGCTTGGACCCAAACCCACACCATCACTTCTTTGGGCCTTGTCTTGCGTCCAATCCAACAAGCAATCAAGCATTTTATTTTCTTTCTTTTCCTTGGGCCTCATTGCCAAGCCCAACCCACCAAGATTTGGCTTGGATCTTGTTCACGTCACAATACCACAGTATGTATTTAAGGGTTGAGAAATAAAATGTTTTGTGTTCCTTTCGTTGTAACCGAGCAAGCAAACAACAAAGAAAACCAAGCTAACTAAATCGACCAAACTAAACTTGAGACACATTTGGTCTCACATCTTGCGTATGGAAGCAAAAGAGGAGACAAAACCTTCCACTTAGCTAACCTAAATCAATATTATACTAACTCTAGGACCATTTGACCAACTTTGACTTCATTAACCATTAGATAATATGTTTAGAATGAAGTGACTAATCAAGAACATGCTCCTAAGTGGTGCTACAAGTATACACGCCTAGAGACACAACCCAAACCATGGCCAAGTTCAATGGAACATGCCTAATAAGATTAGGAGTAGGAGAACTAAGTGGATTTAAATATTTGAAGGACCATGCTTGAGCTCTCTTTAAAAACACACAACATGCACACATTCTCTTCACATGAACTTCAAAACTTAAACACATCTCACTCAAAAATTCATCCCTGTGTGGAGACCATCGAAGTGAAATAGGAGCTAAGTAAAGGATTTTGTGGAAGTCATAAGAGTACTAGTAATCGGGTAACATTATAAGGAGAACAAGGGGTTCTCGTTGGTCACTTCTTCCTCGCTCACATCTCACTCAGATCATCACCACTCATTTTGAGTGAAGTAAGTCCTTCCAACTCGTTCCATTTCATTTCCTTGTTTACATTTTGTTCTCATGGTATACATGTTATAGCACCATCTCATAAACGATTGCTTGATCACGACACATAAGTCACACGTTAATACTAGTCTAATATGTTGAGAACACATCACAAATCTATAAGAAAACACTCGTACACCTTTATTTTCACGCTAAAACTAAGCGGGCCTAAAGCCCAATAACCAAGCCCATTAAGCCCAATCAGAGTCCAATAATGATCTAACCCGCCCAATGTGATCAAAATAAGCTAATAAGCTAAAGAGATAAGCTAGGGATAAGCTTGTACTAGTTACACAAAGTTTTCGTTATTTCAAAGTATTTGGATCAAATTTGCAAAACAAACAATTTCGGGTTAAAAGCGTAACATTTCAAAAGTTAAAGGTTCAATGTACTACGTATATAAACATGCATGAAAAGTTAAGGGACCAAAATGCATCTTTTCGAAAGTAAAAGGGGTAATTTCATACGTGCATGAACACGCTTGAAACCACAAGGATCGAATATGTAATTAACTCAAACTAGTATTAATAAACTTTTGGGTTAAAAGTGTACAATTGGAAAAGTAAAGGTTTAAAGCGTATAAAAGGGACTTAGAGGGCTGATTTTGTAAAAACAGTTTTACCGAGGGTCAAAGTTGTCATTTCTGAAAGTTTCGGTATGAAATATAACTCGGGTAGAAAGTGTCATTTTCTAAAAATATAGGGACTAAACTTGTACTTTTTGTAACTCAAGGGTAAAAAGTGTAAATTCGGGAAAAGTTTAGAAAAACTTATAAACCCATAATAACTTTGCAAAAACAAGTATCTTGATCATATGAGTATTTTATTTTCGGATAACGGTAAATGTATTACTTATATATATATATTATAAGATTATAATTATATATATATCAAGTCAGATAAACACACGGGAATTTATTTCAATACGTTAAAATACTCAACAAATCTATTAAGATCAACGGGGAACATTTCACTTATGCGTAAGTGAGGATCACTAATTAAGGCAATGTAGCATGAAAATTAACTTAAAAGCGTTAATCACGATCGCACACTATTGGATTGGACAATCCAATGATCTATTGAATAAGAATATTCAATGCTCTATTATTTTGGTCGCGAACCAAAATGCTCATTCTTGAGACTCGCCATCTCATCATTTTAGGTTTCGAGTTGGAACCTCCGCTACATTATGCTTGATCTATTTGTGCGTGTGCATTATTATCAAGGTGAGTTCATAGCCTCGCTTTTACTTTATTTTTATAAACCCCGAGGAGATACATGCTCTAAACTAGAACACAAGGGTTTTCATAAATGCTTGATCTTCTTGATTATTAGTGCTTGCCTAAGTTGTTAGCCACAAGTCCCCGATCATGAACCATTAGTCACCGCGAGTGAGCGTAGATATCGTGAATAGTACTATGGGGAATAACGAACCCGTTTAGGTTATAGAGAAATAACAAGGGCGCACCATATCGAATATCTTTAGGTAATTGGCTATTACCTCCTTTGGGGCATATTTTACGACCTTGGTAATTGGTGTATGCGGTTGAGTCTTGGTTTCATGAGCTTAGCGCATAATAATGTGATATTTTCTTATGATATTGTTAGTTTACAATGATCATGATCTTATACTTGTGTTCAACTTATTTTAAACCTATGGACTTCACTCAACATTTTGTTGACCTTTTTAAGCATGTTATCTCGGTGTCGGTGAAGATTTTTAGGAACGCAATGAATTGGGCTAACCCAAGGACTATCGAGATCGGGTAAATTAAACAGCATCAAGAAGTTTGAGAACCTCTTGTTTGATAACCTCATGAATCTTAGGATTCACCCTTCTCGATGTTGAATTTCTTTGGTTTGAAGTCATCCTCCATTAAGATTTTGTGAGTACAAACTCGTGGTTGATACCTTAATGTCGGAGAGTTTCAAGCAATTGCTTGCTTGTGTGACTTCAAGACCTTTATGAGAGCAGTTTTCTCCTCCTCGAGTTAAGTCTTTAGCAATTATTACGGCTAATTTATCATCACCCTCCAAGAATGCATACTCGAGATGAGGAGGTAGGTCCTTAAGTTCAACCTTGGAAATTCTTGATAGATGTTTGTATCGATTTGATTTCCTCAATCGTGATCTCTTTCGGAGGGAGTGAAGGTAATGGATCTTCATTTAACAATTGCTCGAGATAAAGGATATCTCCTCGAATCATAAACACCATCCATTCCAGTGGAATTGATTCATCAAGAGCAAGAAATTCATCGATCTCTTCGGAAGGAAGTCACCTCCCTCAAACGGGTGAGAGAGGGGAAGAGTCGGCAATGATTGGTTGGGAAGATGTGGTGGAATCCCCACTCACGAATTATGAAGATAACCAAGAAACTCTTGAGAGTACTCCTCTAAAGCAATATCAATTACATCGACTCGATTAATTGATTCAAGATCATAATTTGAGGAGTACCTCAAGTTTGATCAAGGTTAAAAGTGACGACTTCATTACCCACACGTAACGTGATTTCTTGCTCAAATACATCAATAAGAGCGCCCGTTCTCGTGAATCCTCGTCCAACAATGAGAGGAACCCGAGGATCGCATCGAAATCAACAACCACAAAGTCGGTGGAAAATGGAACTTTCCTACTTTCACAAATACATCCTCGGCGATGCCAAGAGGACGCGATATAGAACGATCGCAAGCTCAAGAGTCATGCGGTAGGAATAAGTTTCGAAGAGAAAGTTTCTTCCATCTTGAATAAGGCATCGATTGATGCTTGCTCCAAGATCGGCAAGGGCAAAGCATTCAATCATTCCTCGAAAACACAAGGAGAAGAAATTTTCCGGGATCTCCAAGCTTCTCGGGAAGCTTCTTTATGTAGCTGGCGGCGAGTTCTCGTTCAAGGAGTTTTGGCCATTTCAAACAGACTTTTCCTTGTTGCTTAACATGTGTTTGAGAGTTGATGCAAACTTGGGCATCGACATGATGGCATCCGCAAAGCTTATGTCAAAATGAAGTTCTTGGAAAATTTGAAAGAATTTTTCCATTTGATGATGGCCTTTTCATGAGCTTTGCTCATTTAAACGTGAGGGTAAGGAATAGAAGTTTTGGATTGGGGTTGCCAACTGGAGGTTCAAAACAACTCGTGTTTGGTTTTGGGTTTCGGGACAACCCGAGGATGGACATTCTTTGGTACCTCCGTTATTAGTAGGAAGTTCCTTGTCCTTTGTCGCCTCGGGTTCACTTTCCACTACCTTCGGGAGAGAAGAAGAAGAGGTAGTGGGAATAGCGGTTCCATCATCTGACACCACTTACGGTTGTGATCGCCTTTGCATCGCCCCTCGGATTAGCGATCGTGTTGCTAGGTAAAGTACCGAGCCCGAGGGTCGATCATTTAAAGACTTCTTAATGTCATAAATCGGCTAACCAACAACCGATTCATTTCCTCTTGGGATTTCATGAATTGTTTCAACAACTCATCGATGATGGTCCAGTTGGAACAATGGCTTGAGTTTGCACAGAGAATTTTGGCCTCTATTGTTTGGATTAGGGCCTTGATTTTGAAATTTCTTGATTATTGCCATGAAAATACCCCGGTTGAAATTTCCACGACCTTGGTTTCTATTGAAATTTCCGGTTTTGGAAATTTTGATTTTGATTTTGAAAACCGTTGTTTTGACTAAAATTACCTTGGTTTTGAAAACCTTGGTTTGGTCTATTCGATTTTGATTACGGTTTTGGTTGAAACCGGAGGTCGAGGTAGTGGTTGGGGCGGTGGTTCGGGTATATAGGAGCACGGTATTGGTTGCCTCTGGATTAGAAATCCCACAACATTAGCTTCAAAGGGTTACCATCGGTGGCCATCTGATTGTAGTAGGCATGGGGGCCACCGCAAGTAACATAGACTTCAACTTTCTTAACTTCAAAGAAGAGGTGAAGTTTGTGGAAAAGAAACTTTCTTTTGGTTGGAGAGAACCAAAGCTTGAATTGCTTCCGTGAGTTTGTAAATCTTAGCATCGGTGCTAGATTGACTCACAGGCGATAATAGAAGGACCAACACCGACTTGGGAAACAACCGGTTTGCTTCATGCGGTGCGGACTTTAGACTTGTTTTCAATTATCGTTAAAGCTTCTTTGACGGCTTTTTTAAGAAATTTCCTCCAATGAGGAATTGAGAGAATCTTGATCGATTGACTCACCCATTATAGAAAGTATCGAGTTGCATCAACTCGGAGAAACCGTGGTGAGGACATTTGCGGAGCAATTCCTTAAAACGATCCCACGATTCATGAAGGATTCATCAAACTTTGTGTGAACTTGATGATTTCATTTTAAGACTCGTGGTTTTGGAAGGTGGATAAAACTCATTCACAAATTTCTTCACCGTGTCTTCCCATGTCTCAATTGACCGAGGGGTTGTTTTCAAGCCAAACCGGGCTTGCCCTCAAGAGAAAATGGGAATGAAGAAGCTTAACAAAGATCGTAGGGACATTCTTGTATTTGATGGTAGATGCAATCTTGTTAAACCATCGAATATGAGCATGAGGATCATCCCGCTCAAAACCATAGAAGCGACTTGAGGTTACAAGATTGATAACCGGTTTTGAGTTCAAAATTTTCACCACAATGGTTGGGATAACAATAGCATCTCCATACCCGTCGATGGGTGCTCGGAGAAGCTCACACATAGGACGTTCTTCCGCCATGATAACGGAGTAGTGTGAGCGATCCGGATCTCGATCCGATCGATGGGACGAAAGTCTCACGGACATGCCTTCTTGGAATCTTGACAAGCTCACGAAATGGGCTTACGGATCTAGAAGAGCGAGTGCGCACTAGAGTTAACTCTAAGGAATCTCGAGTTAAGGAGAGGAATTATGAAAGTGAATTATGAAAATGGGGTAAGAAGAATCTTTTGAGTTTTACGGTTTTGAAAAGGAGATATAACAACAAATCCAATTAAAACAAAATCGAGGCAAAACAACAGTGAACTTAAACCAATAATCACAAGATGAATGACTTCTTTGAAAAGGTACACCACTCACAAGGACACAAAGGCAAGTTTTAATCTTTGGTTCGGGAACTTATTATGGTCGTACCCCAGTTAGGTAGTACTTGCCTTGGTTTGCGGTGGTAATTTTTATGTTGTTATTATTAAGAAAACGACAAATCTTTTGTATTTTTATCTTTGATACATATATAGAAACAAAAGAAAAATATTTTGTGTTTTATACGTTTTGGATGTTTTTGGGTTTTGGATTTTTATAAGAAAATATATATATATATAGATAGATGGTATGAACAAAGAGTGAATATTCAAATCACTAATACGCTAAGCGGAAGATAATTAGCACTGACTCCCGGCGTGCGCCAAAATTTGATTGGTCCCGAACCGTCAAGTTATCTCACAAGCTAGCCACTTGTGAATGGCTAACCGTAAGAAACTTAAAGCAGTTCGGACACCAATGCAATGAAGTCCGAGGAGAGTATAGTGTTTCCCAGTCGTTATGTCCCAACGGTATGTGCGAGAATAGTCAAACGTATAGTGATCGAGAGGATTTGAACGGAAAAGAGTTTTGATTTATTATAACTACAGAAAAAGTATATAAATTACAAGGGCTTAAATGAAAATTAAAGAAAATTAAAAAGATAAAATATATTAAATAAACGCTATCACTATTTGCAAGATGATGTTTTTGATTTTTCTTTTATAAAACTTAAATTAAAAACTACGTGACGTACAAAAGAAAATGTGAAACTCAAACAATATTAATCCTAAAAATATAAAAATGACATTTTTACAATCCTAATGATAAAAGAAAATTTTTAGAAAAAGAAAATTATTTTTAAAACTATTTATCTAATTATTATTAATTAAAAACTATTTTTAACTATTTAATAATAGCCTAAAATACAAGAAAATATGAAATAAAGCTAGAAAAATGAAATTATGACTTAGAAAAATCTAAAATAACTAAAGAGAATTTTAAAACTAATTTTATATTTTTTCGATTTTTTTTCTATTTTCTATGAATTAAAACTATTTAAAACTACTTAAATTGCTTAAAAATACAAATTTAACTAAGAAAATCTGGAAAATATTTTTTGACTTTTTATATTTATCTTAACCTAGGAAAAATGAAAACTTATTTTTTCGAAGTTTTTCTGATTTAATTGTATTAAATGCTAATTAAAAATGCCTAAAAACTGTTTTAAATGAAGAAAAATAGCAAACAGACCTAGAAAAATCTGAAAAATTCAGGAAAAGTCTAAAATAATATTAAGAATCTAAGAAAAATATAAAAGCAGTGGCTTGTGTGTTAGAAATTGAAACTGCAATCACAAGTGCTTAAGAATAAGCACTCCAAATAAGCCAAAAGCTACAAATGACCACCAAACTGATACAGAAGCTATAATATGTTAAAACTACTTAAAAACAACTTATTACAACTATCCTAAACCTATGAATTGCAAACTGCTATGATTATGATGATTTGAGCTCAAGTGCTTAAAACAGTTCTAGGCTACTACTTTTAAGCCTAAGCACAAGTTTATCAAATAAGCTAAACTTAAAACCAGAATTTGGAACCTAGGCAAGACCTGGCTAACTACTTATAAACCAAAGATGAGACCCAGATAAGATAAACTGAGCTTGTGACAAGCCACCGCATTCACTGTGCACACTCAAGATACACCGAGTGTGTCTGAGGATTTATGACCATTTTGACAAGCCATTTTGAAGCTTGTAAAAATTTACAAAAATCTACAAAATGATATTCGAAACCGCATCGGTTGAAGTTTATAAAC
Organism: Chrysanthemum lavandulifolium; assembly: GCA_022545495.1. Lineage (NCBI taxonomy): Eukaryota > Viridiplantae > Streptophyta > Magnoliopsida > Asterales > Asteraceae > Chrysanthemum > Chrysanthemum lavandulifolium. Next base: position 157,152,182 of record CM040246.1, read on the forward strand.
CCACAATTTCACTTGATTTGACCCAAGAATGAATCAATGAAAATCACCCCATTGGGTGGCGGATTTTACTCTTTGACTTTTGACAACAGTTTTGATAATTTGACTTTTGTGAGATTTGAAGCCAATTTGTGGACTGATATTAATGTATTATGATGAAATAAAACTAAAGCAAGCTAGTTCTATGAATTCTAAACACAATACAAGTTTTTGCTTTTTGAAAATTCTAACAGATATGCAGTTGAGACAGTTGAAGGGTGAATTTTGACTATGAGAGTAAACAGAAGCAAAATTATGACTAGAATGAGTACATTTGAGCTTAACAAGCCTAAAGCAACAAGTCACAACCTCTGAACAAACCTTAAACACAGATTTGCTATATAATCCAAACAACACTTTAAATCACTGATTTGCAATTTAAAAGAGCTAACTACTGATTTAGCTTATATAATTGGTTAAACTGAGTCTAGCTAACCTAAATACAACTTAATTAACAGATAAGAACTAATCTAAACCACATATACAGATTATGCAATTTCTTGGACTTACATTTGGTCCTAGCCACAATGGCTTGAGATTAATCAAACACAGAACCACTAGCCTATTTATATCAACCCAATTCATTCTAATTCAACCCATTTCCATGCTCTGCAACACCCATATCCATTTCCAAGACCAAATGAGCTTCAGTTGACTTTTGTTGACCAAACACCAAACTTACTTGAATATGTTTAATAAGCTTACTAAAAGCTATCAGAAGCTTAAGAAAGCTTATTTGAATGAAAATGAAGCTTATTGAAGCTTAAGTATAGGAACTTGAAACTGAAATTTTTAACAGTGAGCTTTAAACTTGAAATTATAATGAACTTTGCATTAACACTTGAAAGTAGCTTGCAATAGACTTAATAAACTTGGTTTAGTACAGAAAAGCTTAAAATTACACTTGAGAAAACTTAATTAAGATAATGACATGAAAAACGACATACATAAGATTAAAAAAACTAAGTACTACTCTCTTCTTGCTTCTTCTTCCTCTTTATACCCAAAGCTTTCTCCTCTCTCCGAGCATTTCCCACTTGCTTTTGTGACCATTGGATGGCTTGAGACAATATTGGCCATTGATTCACTTTTGGCGCCAAAATGGATATATGCGATGGTTCCCATAGCTTGGCAGGAAAGGGCATTTAATGTGGCTCTGGAGGGTTGAGGTTGGAGGGGACAAAGTGTGGAGTAGGGTGAGCTAGAAGTGGAGTTGCAGGGGGAGACAGGAAAAAAAGGAGGGTGGCTGGGTGGTTTGGCGGTTTTATTTTAAACCGTGGGTGGGTTGGATTCGGGTTGGGGGTTGGAAATAAAGGGATTGGACCGGGTATTAGTTGGGTGGGATTGGGCTTGGACAAGAGTTGGGCTTAGGATTAGTTTTGGATAAATGTCTAGTTTAGGGACCAATCTTGCCAAAACTGAAAAACCAGGGACCACACATGTAACTTCTGAAAATGTAATCCAAGGGTTGGTTTTGCCAATCTTCAAAATATAAGGACCAAAAGCGCGAATCTGAAACTCAGGGACTAAACTTGTAATTTCTCAAAACTTTTGATATTTTTCACCAAAGGACTAATTATGACAACTTATGATTTTAAAAGGACCTTTGGTGACTTTTCTTTAAAATAAGTGCTCGGGGACTATTTCGACAACTTTTGAAACTTGGGGACTAAAGCGCCAATTATGCAAACTTAGCTCATTTTTCATCTGATTTTAAACATTTTGCATCTGAAACATATAAAATACAATTTTGAGATATTTTCAGTATTTTGATGCATTTCTGAGCATTTTTAAGTGATTTGCAGTTCAGATTTAACCAAAAATGATGAGTATTTACACACTCATCATAACCCTCACTTGAGGGTTGGTTGTTCACTTTCATATTTCACCTTAGCTTAAACCTTTCTTCTACGCATAACGTGTGTGTGTGTTAGTGTTCATCCGATCTCTTCTCTTCTCTATTTCTTATATTGATGCTTGTGTTACATATATGGTGACCTAACAGTACCTATCTCCTCATGGTTTGCTGCTATATCTAGAGTTATTTGGATTTACCCATGTTGACTTTTATAGATACCAAAAAATGAACTTGACAATTTTGCAGCTTGATTATACAGTTTGCAGGTTGTTTATGGAGCGTTTGGATTTACACATTTTGCTAACTAAAGAGGTGTTTGCATTGTCATAACATAACAAATATAATATACCAGTTAAGTTACATATATTATCAAATAAAACATAACATGAATAGGGGTAGATCACTTTTTCAATGACTTGCAGGTGGTTCACTTGGTGTATGATATGCATGTTGTTCACTTGGTCTTTGACTTGCAGGCATAGTTTTAAAAATCGCGCCTAAGGCGCGCCTAGGCGCTAAATCGCACGAGGATCTAGCCTTTGGGATTTTTTTAGATCGAGGCTCACGACATGCATGAATCCCAAAAAAATCGCGCGCCTTGGGGATTTTTACGCCTTCGCGCCTTGGGGATTTTTGCGCCTTGGAGATGTAACGGGTTTTTGGGCCCTTTTTCTAAATATTAAGATAAGATAAATGGGCCTTATAAGTTATATACATGGGTCTTTTAAGTCATAGGGTGAGTATTTGTATGATTTGTAAATTTGAATTGATTTTATGTTTATTTTATTGATTGAAATTTTCTTTAAGAAGTTACTTTGTTTCATTAAGTATTTTCTTTATGACATATTATCATGAAAATGTAGCATTGTGCCTTGAATATTAATACGTTGCTTGCTTGATATTTTGGGTTAAATTGTGAGCTTTGTTAGATGTAAGTCTATAAGTGTAGGACACAAGAATATTTAGTCTGATATGGATTTTAATCTCTATATAGGTCATCGAGCCAAAGAGTCGATCCGTTTTAGAAGTGACAAGTGATCCATTTTAATCTTTATAATGGCAATATGTGTCATATATTAAGTATTTTAATGTTATTTTTGTTTATTTAAGCTACATAAATTGTCACATATGTTATAAAAACTTAATGTGTTTAGTGCGCCTCGCATTCATGAATCCCGCGCCTTAGAATGCGCCTCGACTCGAGGCTCTTTGTCCCCCTTTGCGCCTTAGTGCGCCTTGAGCCTTTCAAAACATTGCTTGCAGGTGTTCACTTGGTCTTTGACTTATAGGTGGTTCACTTTCTTCATCACTAATGTCACTGGGTTGGGTAGACTAACAATCATGAATTTCATCAAGTCTTGTTATAGTCCTACTTCTACCCCCTATACTCACTGAACCACCACCTCTAGTAGATGCTGCAACATGTAGGCCCACTACACCACCACCTCTACCAGCTGTAGTTGTATTTTCTTCTAACATCTACACCCACAACACCACCTGCAGCAACACCACTATCAGTAGTGTTTCCCTTTCCGTAAAGATGCATTGAACAACAATACCACATGATTTCTCTATTAGGTAAATGAGTATTAACTTCCCATATTTACACACAAACCTACCCATTTATAAATGAACCCGTTTAAGTTTCTTTGTGTGAGGTAAATGAGTATTAACTTCCCATATTTACACACAAACCTACCCATTTAACCAGCTTCATTTACTTCTCATAATCTCACACAAACATACCAATGTCATATCATCAACCTTGTTCATCAAAATCATTCAAACTCTCAACTTACCATGGATGCAACAATCCAGAAAGTTAGCAACAAACAGTCACAACCATGCGGTCCGTTACCCACTGAAAGTGAAACACATCTTTAGTATTCAATTTTATGTTTAATACATTAAAGTCATTTTAATTTGTGGCATGCAACTGTTAAACACAATCTAATTATGTTTGGAACTACATTTTTCACATGCAGCATTATGTTGACTTCTAAAAGTCAACATAGACTTTAGTTACAACTTAATTGGAATCGGAAAATGAATCAGATACATAGCCATACAACCCGAGTTCCCAATCTTCCTCTCGTTCTTACCTAAGTCTCGCATCCTCCTCTTTTTTAGCCCTTGCTTCTTCTGCCAGTTTTTATAACAATGCTCTTCGTCTAATCTCATTTGATGTTCATGTTCCTCAAGATATCCACCATCCAGCCACTCTTGTTCAACCCGTTCTTTTTCTACTAACAATTTCATTATTTCTTCTTCGTCTAACATTCCCCTACCAGCTACCCCACTCCCATTCCCATAAAGTGTATCCGTGGAAAACCTTGACTAAGTTTTTCTTTGTAATGTTAAGATAATGGAGTGAATCGAGTGATCGATTAGGAGAAAACACAAACGTTATGAAGAATCACAGCAGCTCCTATAGTAATATCCTTTCCATAACCCCCTCATCGTTAATGATTTTGTGATGTATTGCACCAGGTATTGAACCTGATAGATCTTTGAGAGTTACTCTAAGATTGCCAAGGGCATTTAGAGTACACGAATTGATTATTGCAACAACTTGATCAACTTTACCATTATGATAAAGCTCTTGATATCACCTAAACATCCAAACACAACCCCTCCATTAGCATTCACAAACTCAACCGCGCTAAGCCATGGCCCACGTGAAAAATCCTCATCCTCACCCACATCCTCAACAACTTTTCTAATATACTATTGTGTCGAAATTACATACTCCTTACCACCTTCGGTAATATCTGTTTGTTTACGACGCTTAGCCAATTGAACAATACCAGCAGGACCGGGTATTATCCTAACCTCCTTTTCAAGGATGTGTGAAAAATGTAGGTTTTCCAAGGTGGGGGTATTATCGGATATGTCTATTTTGTTTTGAAGAAGTATAATGGATTATGTGTGATTTTGTGTTTCACAAATTATGTTTGTCAATCAGGGGTTATAAATACTGAAATGGTGTTTGAGAAATTTGGTTGTGTTTGGCGGGAAAGAAAGGAGAAGGGTGGTTTTGAGATAACTGAAGAAAAGGGGGGTAAAATAGTCATTTCACACGGCATTTAACGAGATTTTCTAACGAGCATTTGTCAAAAAAACTAAATTTGCAACTACAGTAACTTGGAAAAGACATCACTTGCAGAAAATTGAAAGTTTAGGGACATTTTTCACAATTTTCTTTTTCAAGAACAACTTTCGCAATTTTTGCAAAGTTTAAAAACATTTTTTGTAGTTTACTCTAAATAATATGCACACAAAAAATATGCATATATAATGTTTTACTATGTGTATTTTTAATGTCATTTTGCGGTGCACACATACTAAATTATAGAAAAAATAACACGTTAGGTCCATGTGGTTTGCTCAGATTTCATGTTTAGTCCCTAATTTGTTTTAATTACACCAAAGATACCTATTTTTGAAACCTTGCACTCATTTAGTCCCTATTTTGGATGGGCCGTTAGTTTATCCATTAAGTGTTTGCACGATTAGTCCCTCCGTTAAGAATTTTTGCACCGTTAGTCCTCATTTTTTAAAATGAATTAAAAACCTGTTTTTATTCGTTTTCGTCCATCTTTTTTAAGTTTTCGTCCGTTTTTATTACCTTTTCGTCCGTATTTTTACGTTTTTGTCCGTTTTTAATGTTTTCGTCCGCTTTTTTAAATTTTTGTCCGTTTTTAAACGTTTTCACCTGTTTTTTACGGTTTTTCCCCTTTTTACGTTTTCATCCATTTTTTTTTACATTTTCGTCCATTTTTTCTTACGTTTTCGTCCGTTTTTTCACGTTTTCATAGATTTTTTTAAGCTTTCGTCCGTATTTTTACGTTTTCTTCCGTTTTTTATGTCTTTGTCCGCTTTTTTACATTATCGTCCATTTTTAAACGTTTGCATCTCTTTTTTCCCTTTTTTTTAACGTTTTCATCTGTTTTTTTTACGTTTTCGTTTGTTTTTATACGTTTTTGTCTTTTTACGTTTTCATTTGCTTTTTTACGTTTTCGTTTGTTTTTCTACGTTTTTGTCAGTTTTTTACGTTTTCGTTCGTTTTTTAAACGTTTTCGTCTTTTTTTTACGTTTTCGTTTGTTTTTATACATTTTTGTCCATTTTTTCGTTTTCGTCCGTTTTTAGGTTTTCGTCCATTTTTTACGTTTTTGTCCCTTTTTTACGCTTTCATCTATTTTTAAACGTTTGACCGTTTTTTTACGTTTTTCTTTGTTTTATACGTTTTTGTCGGTTGTTTGAAAATGAATAGATAAGCTAACGCACTACTTATTTTCTGCCTACTTGGGAATAGAGAGGGGAAACATAGCATGTCACAAGAGCGAGGCGAGGTTTGGAACTCTACTGCGTAATTCTACCCCTTCTTCATTCTTGGACCTCGTTTCTGAATATTGTGACTTTTCCATGTTGTGTCTCATGACTTTTCTTTTAGAAAGCTAAACTAAATAAAGCTTGTCCCGGACAAAAACGTAAAAAACGGACGAAAACGTAAAAAATGCTATGAAAACGTGAAAAACGGACGAAAATGTAATAAAACGGACTAAAACGTAAAAAAGATGGACAAAAACGAATAAAACAAGTTTTTATTTCATTTAAAAAAATAGGACTAATGGTGCAAAAAATCTTAACGGAGGGACTAACGGTGCAAACACTTAACGGATAAACTAACGGCCCATCCAAAATAGGGACTAAATGAGTGCAAGATTCAAAAATAGGTGTCTCTGGTGTAATTAAAACGACTTAGAGACTAAACATGTAATATGAGCAAACCACAAGGACCAAACGTGTAATTCTTTCTGAATTATAACTAGAGTAAATTACACCGTTCGTCCTTGTGGTTTGCGTTGACCGCAGGAGTTCATCCTTTGACCAAAAAAGTTGCACCGTCCATCCTTAAGTGGCAACCGTTATGCGCCATTAGTCCCTCCCTCTAACGGAGCCCACTAACGGTCGTTAAGTCTTGTTAACCTGAGGGTATAATCGTCATTTCAACACCATAAGGACGAACGGTGTATATATAGAGCATCACTTTTCCCCTTTCCCCTCATTTTCACCTATTCACTCTCTCTCTTAAAAATTTACTTCTCTCTCTCTCTCTCTCTTAATATCCGATCACCGGAATCTTTCTCCGGTCACCATCTCTGACACTATTCCGGCCACGCGCTACCACCAAATCTCACCACCCTTCTAAAGTGGTAGATCGGGTCCTTGTGACTCCATTTTTGTAACACACGCGCTACAAATCATGACGACGCTCCTTAGATCTCGAGTTAAAGGTTCGGATTTCTAGGGTTTTCTATATTAAGGGTTGTGAATCTGTTTGGGTTGCGTACGGGAGCCACCACCGCAATTGTGGTCGCAGCCGCCACATCTAATCTTGTATTTTTTTGGTCGTGTGGTATGTCCATAACCCCGTCACATCTAATCTTGTATTTTTTTATGTGGGAATGTGTCAAAATGGTGTCTGAGTATTTGTTGTTCTTAAAACGAGTCAGGTCAGACCTTGTGCTATTTCTGTGTCGAGAGTCTGTGGGTCTCGGACCAATTGGATTGGCTGAATCTGTTGGGGAAACGTGTTTTTTTGAATCCCGTAGCTTGTTTTGATTTTCATTGTGCCTAATAATAATTTCCTTAAGCTTATGTAAGGGTGCATCTGTGTCTCGGGTGCGGATCGATTGCATTTATCTTCCGTTCATATTTGAATTTTCTGAAGTGTTATGTTTCGATTTATTCTATTAAAGCTAAATCTTGTTGTGACTATAATGAGCACTTTGAGTATATACTATTCAAGCAGCAACATCAAATTGGTGTATTTGTTTGTATTTCTATTAACTGGTTTGGGTTGAATGCGTTTAAATTTCTCTTGTTTTAATCATGTTCGATAAAATTGATTGGTAATAATAATTTTACTAATGTGAAAATACTTAACAAACGTGATCTAGTTCGTTTGACTCTTGACATTGGTAAGTTTCGGAATACATTGGAAATTATGATTTGGATTTGGACGATATAAATACTTATCGGGTTTGATACTTGGATTTGGAATTGGATGATATGTAACGGATTTTGATCGATACATTTGGATTGTTATTGGATTTGCGATATTAGACGTTGGACTTATTGGACACTTTGTGACTTAACGGTAAAACGTAAGAAAACGGACAAAAACGTAAGAAAATGGACGAAAACGTAAAAAAAGGGACAAAAAGTGTAAACTACACGTTCGTCCTTATGGTGTTGAAATGACGATTATGCCCTCAAGTTAACAAGACTTAATGACCGTTAGTGGGCTCCGTTAGAGGAAAGGACTAATGGCGCATAACGTTTGCCACTTAAGGATGGACGGTGAAATTTTTTTGATCAAAAGACGAAGTCCTGCGGTCAACACAAACCACAAGGACGAACGGTGTAATTTACTCTTATAACTATATCAACTTGTATTTACATAGAACCAACCGTACTGAAAAGTGACAAATTGACAAGCGGCAAGGTGTATATCTATAATACTTAAAGCTTATCCCCCTTAATTTAATGTGCAAGGGGGGTTGTGCACAACCAAAAGTACGGTACATACATGTCTATGCATACCGAAATAACTACAACATTGGTACAAATGCAAGAATGAATGCCCAGAAGATGAAACGTGAAGAGGAATATGAATTGTTTGCTATGCTTGAAATAAATGTTAAGTCCTAATGCTTTAAAATGTGACTTTTCAGTAGGAATTTTGAAGATTATAAATAACCAAACAATCACCATATTCTTTTTGGGTTGGAAGGATCAGGGACAAGCACTATCTTCAAGTAGGTATTAATATGTATTTATTTTCACGTTCTGACTTTGGTTAGAGGTGGCAAAGTCGGTGTGTTGGGTTGAATGGGTTGAACCCTTCAACGGGTAATTCTCGCACACATTTGGGTTGGCCTAAGACACTTTTTGTCCAATTTTGTCATAAAACTTTATATGTTAGTATGTTACTTATGAATAAAAAAATAAAAATCTATTAGATTTATATCATTGGAGGTTTTATACTTTTATGACGTAAAATTTTACTTTGGGCTAAATCCTATTATTAACCCAAAGTAATCAGAATTATATTCTTCATTTATATAACCATTTGCAGGTAAGATTTTATATGGAGACAAGTTCAATGCTGAGGAGTTGCAGCATCTAAAGCTTAGGATACAAAGTAACAGCTTAGGGGAACGAGAAAAACAATATTAGGTAAGCATATTACAAGTGATCGGAGTTTAGAGGCACACGATAGCAAATGTTCCTGCGCTTTCATCGTCGGCGCCTTCTGAAAATGGTTTCGTTACCAGTGTCGCCATGGAGATAGGTCAACAGGTAAGCATAATACTTTTTGGTTACCTCCTTTTCGAATAGAAGGTAGCATTAGTTCTTTATTTTGCAAACAAATTACCACGCTTGCTGAAAATAGATCATTGAATATTGTTTTGTACTTGCAGGATGTAAATTAATACCACGAGTTCTACGGAAGTGGCCAAGAAAAGAGGTTGTCTTTTGATAGTGACCTCAGAGATTGTACGGTATGTGTATGTTACGAGTCGCTACGATGCCCCAAACCGCATTTTGACCTCGGTGCATTTTCTTAGTTACTTATACGACGTGTCATCCACCTTCTTTTGCTCTTCCTTGATTGTATCTTTGCACCAATACTGGTCTTTGTTGTTGGAGTGTCGGCCGATAGAGGTGTCACCTATGCATGTGAAATTGTCGGTCGGTATTTGTGTTTCTTTTATCACTTTTACTTGGCGATCTATTTTACATCCACCTTTGGAAATCTCTTAACTTTTCGGAATGTGCTATAGGTTCTCAACGACCAACACAATTGGGTGGAAAAAGGAAATTTGTCGACATGCATTCAGGTTTATTTATATGCCTTCATTTCTTTGGTTTACAACTCTATAAGAGAAATTCATGAAATAATTTTTTACCTTTTGCTGTCTTCGTAGCCCGTCCGGAATTTGTACCCCGAACTGCAAGTTTTGATTACCTTCCATTTTGCATTCCTGAAGCTACGTCGATTACACAAAGGAATCTGTTACCTCAGCAATTGTCAGTCTTGGACAGCACAGGTTTCATGCATGTCCTATGAGAGGAAGAAGGTCGGATCGTTCCAGAACGAAACCTAACCAATCTGGTGCATCTGCTTCGAGACAACAACATGGGTATATGTATGTTGTGTTATCAATATAAAGACTTTCAATGTAACTAAATATACATGTTTAAATACAAATTAGTTGTTTAGGTAACAATTATCCTTTTCTAAGTCGCAGGTTCTTTGTCAAATGTGCACTTTTCTCAACCTGAATTCTAAATGGTATTTTTGTAGCTTTTCATAATGACTATTAAGTGTTGTTTACCTGCTCATTTGTAGCGTGGAATGGTCTTGATATACGGGGTTCCTATAAATCAACATTCATCACATGAACAAGAAGGTTTGCATGCAACCTTGACACTTCATAATAGAGGTGAAGTATTTGATGGGTCAGCCAGAATGGGTAATAGGTAATTTTGGTAGCCGCGGAAGATATGCATCCAACACTATTTACATCAAACCACAAGAAGAGCTCAAACAAAAAGAGAAAGAGCATTGTTTAAGATATGGAACCAACTGGATGTTTAACTTATCAACAGTTTGATCTACATGAAACTAAATTTTTTGCTTAAAACCCGTGTATTATACGGGTTCTGAATTCTGATATATTTATTGTGCAACGTGTATGCATTGTTTTGGTGTAGGCATCAGCTTCAAAAGTATTACAATAGACTTGGAACTACGTTAGTAGCTTGCACAAAGAGGTCGATGGCCTCAGTGATCGTCTCTCCCTGCTATTGTCCACCATTGATGATGTCCTCAGGCTTCAATTATTTCATTTGGATTCCCGATGCTTAGCAGATTATTTGATCATATCTTTGTATTCAATTAATTCTCATTTATTGGCAAGAAGGGCCTGAATAGAATGGTAAAAAAAAAGCTAAATGTAACCTTTAATGACACATAAATATATAGTAGTTTCATCTTCTCAAATGTATCATGCATGGCTTAAGTTATTGATATGGGTTATCTAAGTATAGTTTAATTAACTAGCTTTCTCATTATAGTTTAGAGATAAACATATCTTATCTTTTGTGTACTGAATAAATTACCAAGATTGAATCAAGTAATCAACTTTACATACGTACCGAAGGGGGCAGTAGTTGGCTTTTATTATTTTTTCACACGTAAAATGTATATATAGGTTGATTAGCGGAAATTGTTAAATGTTTGTGATGATCGTACATATGTTGAAATTTCAAATGTACGTGTTAGATATTTATACTACCTTATAATGTATTTAGGACAATTCCCTAAATAGCAAAGCTTAAAATTCAGACATCATAAATTGCTTATTATAGAAATATTTGTCTTTTGCTATAAATTTGTAACATTATTAGGCATCTAAATATAGATTCCACTAAAATAATATAAACTAAAGTAATAATAACATTATTAGCCATCTAAATAATAAATACAATGCAACTTCTCTAATAGGTATCTAAATACCATCATATACAACATTATGGATAAAGCATAACCCTCAACCACTGGGCCAAGGCGTCGCATTGTTGAAGCCTCGTATATAGAAAGAGAAACGCAAATAGAGGAATAATAAAGGTGTCGGTGCCTTTGGATTATCTTTTTTTTTCTTCCCACTAGTATTATTATTTTCCATAATCCATTGAAATCAACGTCCACCCTTTTCTTCCTCATGACATCCTTCATCACCCATTAATCCACACACAATTCATATATCACAAATGAAATCCACAACATCCATCAGCGACAACAATCCTCGTACATATTCACCGACAATAACAACAACAACAAACGGAAAAATACCAAAAACCGAACATAGACCATACAAAGGTATTCGCATGAGAAAGTGGGGTAAATGGGTAGCCGAGATACGTGAGCCGAATAAAAGGTCAAGAATATGGCTTGGCTCATATTTGACTCCAGTAGCTGCAGCTAGAGCTTATGATACAGCTGTTTTTTATTTACGTGGGCCCACCGCACGCCTTAATTTCCCCGAACTTTTGTGTTCGGATGTTGGTCTCGATGAGATGTCGGCTGCTTGTATTAGAAAAAAAGCTATAGAAGTTGGGTCGAGAGTTGATGCTGAGACGAGTTGTACGTTGGTGCATAGAGGTGGTACAAGTGATAATAATGATCTTCATGCAATTGGTGGCGAGTCTAGTGAATTGAAGGCATGTTGGTTTGAAGAGAAACCCGATTTGAATAAGAAACCCGAACCTGAAGATCCGGATGGAAATAATTATTGGTGAATTTCTTTAGAGGGATGATTTGGTAATTTTGGCTCGATTAATAGATTTGATATTTGTGAAGTAGTGGTAGTAGTTACTTGGTTTAAGTTCAAAAAAAAAAAAAAAGTTACTTGGTTAGTACCATTGACTCACAGAGTCAAATGTAAGCTACTCCGTATAAGCTTTATAGATTTTAGCTATTTTACTATGGAATTACTTATCTTTACTCTTATTTTATAAAATCTACGCCGTAATAACATTGATAATAAAATTGCGGGACATTTTCGCATACTTTACGAGCTATAGTAGTACCATATTGTTGGCATGTTACAAATATCCTATAACAGTAGTTGTGTCAAATTTGATTTTGTCCAAGCTAATGTATAAAACGAGAATCATAAATGCCGCGCTTTATTGCGGCGGTTTCATAAGCATTCATTCTTTGTACCCGTTTAGTTATAGAGCTTATCTGTCTACTGGCATTGTATCTGCGTAAAGTGGCGGTCACAACTATTTGCATTTTTTTTTTTAACTTTTATGCTATTTTACAAATATAGTCTACGTGATTAGTATGCGTACAAAAAAAAGGAAAATGTATTGGAGGGAAATTTCAGATTTGTGAAAATATTTGTAGAATTAGTTTTATTGTATGTCAAGTTTTAAAATGATAATTTACTCTAGAGGTGCACATTTCTGTTTTATTTTGAAACCGAACCGGTTTAAAAACCGGTTTCGGTTTTAGTTAAATAGTCAAAACCATTTTTGAGAGGTAAAATGTTCGGTTTAAATCAAAAACCGGTTCGATTTAAACCACTTTTACCAAAACCGGTCGGTTAAAACCGGTTTTCAGACCGGTCGATCATAAAAACTATAACCGGTTACAAAACCGTCGGTTCGGTTCTTCTATAACCGGTTTTGCCAAAACCGGTTTTTGAGAAACCGATTTTCGGTTTCATTATCCTGTTCGGTTCAAAAAGCTTTTTTTTTCACCTCTAATTTACTCAATTAACTTTGACAAATAAACAAGAATAGATATGAAGTATCAGGTAGGAGTTTTCCACAGAATTTTAAAGGGTCCAGCCCAGGCCCGCCAATCCGTTCACGTTTTGGGTTACTAGGTTCCGGTTGAAATTCTTTTAAGGTAAAATCGAAAAACAAATTGAATTATAAGTGGATCATATAGAATACGTAGAGCCAAGAAACGTGTCAAAAGTAAAAAAAATGAAATTTAAATTACATATTTAAAGATTTCTTTATTAGCCTCTTTTTTTTTAAATCAAGACTAACTACATTTTTTTTTAATCAAAAACATTATGATCGTTTAATTTTTTTTTCTTTTTTTTATATAATATATTTAAGTTTTTAATATATATACTACGTTTAAAGAATTTATTTAGCTCGCTTTACATTTTTAAGCGATTTGTATAACTTCATGCCTGCTCGATTTTGGTTTTGATCAGAAAGAATCTAACATGCACAATTTCTAAACATTTTTTAATTAATTTAATAGATACTTGACACCAAATGTATCACCTCAGTTATTTTACATACTAAAGACTCATCTCAACCTTTCATCTAAAAAAAATTAAATACAAAGATTTAAAACATTTTAATATTTCACGTATTTTTATAATTTATTTTTTTAAACGTTAATAGTTAAAAAAATAATTACACCATCACCTCGAACATTTAAGTATCTTCCATCGATTGACCTTAATATCTTTTCGACAAAGAAAAAAATAGTTTTTTTTCTTCACTTTTCATGTTTTTCATTATTGAAATTTGTATTTAAAAATCACATGTTATTAAACACTAATTTGAATATTCTAATAATATCAAATGTGATTTTTATACGCAAATTTCAAGAACTAAAAACGTAAAAATATGAAAAACACGAAAAAATATAAAATAAATTGAAAGTATATCAGGTGCCTATCTATGAAAGATAATTAAATCTTCGTTATAATTGTATATATATTTTTACTTGTTAGGAATTAGAAAATTCTGTATTGAAGAGTCACACCCCAACTATTATCTAGCATAATTTAGCTCGTAGACTAATCGTTAGTTACTTATTTATGTTGTTATGAAGTTAGTCAAGAGCGTAAAATAGTCTAGTGCAACACCGTGGAGGAAGGACGGTCTTTACCCACCGTATCCCCGATCCACGCGCCGTCGGGAGGTCGTTTAGTTTGTAACCTATAAATACCCTCACCTTGCAAGGTAGAGGGTTGGATGTTCTTTGGTAATCTAATATTCTACAAGTTTCTCTCACTAGAATGTCCTACTTTCTCTAAAACCATCTATGTGCTCATTGTGTTAATGTTATGATGTGTATGTGAAATCCAATATATTACAATTGGTATCAAGAGCCATGGTTAGATCATATCTTGCATCTTTGGATTTCTAGTGGTTTTAGGTGGTTTTGAGTTTGAAAAGTTTAGTGGTTTTTGCATCATTTGGTTGATTTCTTGTGTTAAAGTTTGAATTTTGTTAGTACTTTTATGTTTAGAATCATCACAAGTGTTTAGGTCTTCACTTGGTAAGCTTGAATCATCTTGGTTGGGTTGTTTTTGGATTGAAAAGTGATGTTTATATGGTTTTTTCTTGCTAGCGACTTAGCTCACGGACCACTTTCTTCGTAGCGACTTGCTTCACTAATTTATAGCGAGTTACAGTTTTAGACCTAGCGAGTTACACCTAGCGATTTACAGTACAAGTAGTGGACTCTCCACTACGGGTAGCGACTTGGTCTGTAGCGAGTTGCTCTTTAGCGACTTGCATCGTTAGCGACTTGAGTGGCGAATTCTTCACCAAATTTTGCTAGCGACTTGAGTGTTAGCGAGTTACGTCTTAGCGACTTACATCCGATAGCGACTTGGAACTCTAGCGACTTAGCAGTGGTGGCGAATTAAGTGTTGGCGACTTGGTGCGGTATCTTCTAGCGACTTGGGATTATTGCTATTTAGTTGGTAGCGAGTTGGTTCTAAATCTCTAGAGACTTGGGGAGTAATTCATAATAACACAATGTCGGTCATCACGGATCCTTTAATCACCAAAGTACTTGCTCTATGACACTGACCTGATTAGTGAAGCAGAATGCCTATCGAAGGCCACACACTTAATGATTCAAGATCGATCAATCGTAACAACTCAAACAAGTCACTCTTAATGTCCGCAGATGATGCTAAGAATATGGAATGCACCAAGTGAGCCGTTTCAACATCTCGGTCGACTTATTAAATTACTCTTATCCACAACCATGGATCGAACAAGTTGTGCCATCCTTCGTCAGGATTTTCCCACTTTAACAAGAACTGTTTTGCTTAACCTAGAACGATCGAGGTTTCAAATTACCAAAGAAAAGCTCTCAATGATGATTCTCATCGCTCTCCAAACCATCTTCAACCAATTTCACCACTTACCCGGAAGAATACTCCTCATTTTGATAATATCATGACTGGAATGTCTTTCAAAAGCACACGGAATGGAAATTCATGAGTTCGTAAACTCATTTATTCAACTTATGAGTAATATGGAAACATACATCGAGAAAGCCGCAAAAGAGAATAATAAGTCAAGGAATTGAATGAGTGTCAAGAGTGTCCATGGAACAATGATGACGTGTCATGCCTCATTCAGTTGAACGGCAGAAGACACCGATTGCGTAATCCCAGTTGTGATGGAAAAGTATGAAGAGAAAAAGACCGATCTCAAATTCCCAGTCGAAAAGGTATCAATCAACAAGGTACACTTATCCGATCACACAAATTCTTACAAAAGGTACATGACTCTTACCCCGAACATAAACATAACAATGTGGATTCAATCTTTGTTTTATCCGAATCAAATGCAAGTAACATGATTGAAAAAGGGTATATGATGAGCTTTCAAACAAATTTTCAATTCTTGAAAACACCGCATCTCTTTGCAAATTGAAATAAAACATAAAATGAAATGCTTTATGCAAAAAAACAGTGTTGTGTCTGGAACTTCCAATTTAGAGAATTTTTGAAATTAATCGGTTAAAATCCGATTCGTGACAAAGATTCGACCATAAGAAATCGAAATCGCTTCTCTCGAAGCCCGTAAATATGATGATCATGAGATGAGTGATACACTAGAATCTAGAAATTCGAACTAGCTCTATGTGTGTCCAACCTTCTAAGAGAAAATGAGCATTTAAGAAAGAACCTTGAGGAAACAAACTCTAAGTTAGTCAATCAATCTAACCTCTTCAAGAAAGATATTGATGACCTCAAAGCACAAATTCGGGATAAGAGCTTCAATATTGTTGCCCTAAAAAATGAGCTCGGGAAGTATCTTTGAAATAGGATGAACACTAAGTTTGCAAAACCTTCAACTTTGGGAAAGTCAAATGTTCGTAACCACTTGAAACGAGCAGTTATTAAACAACCTAATGCCTTTAGGTCCGAAAGAGCTAAACCATTGAAATCTAAGCTTACATCCCAAGTTGATAATAAGTCTGTTTTGTCAAAACCGGTCACTTCATTGCCTAGTTCGGATATGATGAATCCCAAGCATAGGACTAATGGTCATCACCCACAAATCGAAATGCAATAAGCTTAACTAGGTCTCATGCAAACATCGTCCGGCGGATCAATCCCCTAAGAAATTCTCTCGATCACAAAGGACAAATAGTCAAAACAAGAGTGTGCATTCATTTAGTTCAACTCATCGCTGGCTTCAAATGGATTCCCACCGGATTATTTAAGTTTACTGAGGACTTAAACGAACTTACATCCCTAGATCATGCCTCAAATGGATTCCACGGGTAAACTTTTCAAGAATGTAGAGCCTAATAGGATCTCCATTAATGATAAGTCCAGTATTATCTCGTGATGCATCCAAATGTGAGACTAATCATGTCACTAACTCTTCTATGTACAAATCTACATGTGCTTCCAAGACAATGTGCTCTCGATCTTTTCGTGTACAATGCTCAACTCAATCAGAACTTCATGACTTGGTTCCCATCGAAATGAACATAGCTCATTCAGAGCTATAGCGGCAACAGATTGATGCACTACTTACTTTGACTCCTATTCATCTTGAATCGGGACTCGTTCATCCATATCTTTGTATAAATCAAGTTTATTTCTCAAAAAAAAAAAAAAAAAAAAAAAAAAATTTATCATGTTTAAATTTTTTTAATTTTACAATTTTATCATGTTTTTCCTATCTAATAAAGAATATTTTCACTGTTATCGATAACATCTACGGTCCTAGAAATGTCATTCAATAATGGCACGGGATCATAGATGAAGTTCGAACAATTGAAATATTCTTGTTTCCTTATATCGAGGTAAACTTATGTCAATCAATGTTCTTTGATGACCTTGATTGAGGGGAGATGTGTATATGTTTTCTTGACTACATATGCCTTTCGCTTCATCTTTGGTTATAATGCTTGCTCGTTTGTAAGTTGAGGTCGTGTTTTGCCTTTGTAACTATCTGGTTAGGGTTTTTGTAAGTTGTGGTCGTATCTTGCTCATGTGATTATCATTGTGTACCTACGTATTAAGTGCCTTGCTTAAATTTAAATGCTTATGTGTTTAATTGATTCATAGTGATCAGTGTGATAATCTATGCTAGAGGCTTAGTCTATAATCCGTGTTAACAACTTACCACTCGTTCATCAATACCATAGGGACCATAGTTGCCATATAGTGAAAGTTATGTTGCACTAGCGACTTACCTCACCTCATGTTAAAACCACAAGGACCAATTGTGTCATACCGTCATAGTTAGTTGGTATACCCCTAGCGAATTACCCCATAGCGAGTGTGACAATCCGTACTTTCAGGTCATTTCTCGACACCGTTCATGTCTCATTATTTCAACATTTTAGTAAACTTGGTTTACTTGTTTCAAATCGCGTAACTCGGGAGGTTTAGCGTAATTCATGATCATGACATTCACGTACATTTCATATGGACTCTGAGTAGTCTACATTTCATTGACATCATGTGTATTTCATTAGTTCATGCACGACATTTCATTTCACCCTTCAACGCGTAATTTTTATGTTTATAATTTTTATCGCGTGAGTTGTTATTTTGATTATTAACCCGTTACTTTCCAAAAATGATCCCGAGGTATTTTTAAACTCACATTTAGTTTATAAAAACTATGTTTTTAGTTTCCTAGTGTTTCACATTTATTTGGTATTTTAAATCATTAACGTTTAATTATTACGTCGTTTTTCTTAAAATCTTACGATAATTATTTTATCACCCGATTTTCACGAGGAAAGTATTTTTACAATTTTTATCACCTCAATACAATCTATTTTGACTTAATAAAAAGTTACTTGCACTAAAAACTTTCATATACCTTTACTTTATTTACATCTTTTATACAAATTACACAAAATATCTACTAGTACAATATTTAAAAAAAAAAAATATATATCAAGGGTAGACAACCCTCCCCCAAAATCCGGCCAAGGGGGAGGGTGTCTCATAAATGTGGCATGGTTGTGTTATAAACTCTTTCACTCAATCAAAAAGTCTACTACTTCAATTATTTTTACTTCATTTCATTTTCACCAAGTGTTAGTAGCAAAATAAAAAGTATTCTCTCTTCTTCTTTGGCTTCAAGAACCGGCCACATCAAGGGCAACCAAGGGATCAA
>CM040246.1:157771286-157809772 GCA_022545495.1 Chrysanthemum lavandulifolium
AAATCAACCACATGAACATTAAGGAAAATGACTACTTCATTCGGCTCGAAGACATTTGTGGTGAATCTTCGAGATCGATCTCTACATGTATACCTTTAGGAAGAATGCATTAATGTAGAAATCATTTGTTCCAGTTCATTCGATGGATCGACCTACATCCGGTTGTGCGTTTATTTACGTGTTGGGCATTTGACACAGGTGATTACTTCGTAGTTAATCAATTATCACTTATTTGAGATTGAAGTTAAATTTCAAAGGCGTGTTCTTATTTGATAACTTGCTCGGGTCTAAGAATTTTAAGTTGAAGACTTGGTTTATCTAGTTACCGGTTGTCGGGATGGATGGTTGAAGATCCGGTTAACTATCACTTTAAGGAGTTCGTGGTTTTACTCGATGACACACAAAAATGGCGTTGTGGATAATCGCAAGAGGTGTTAAAGTCTCATACTTTGGTTGAGTATTGAGTACTTAGAGATTTGCTTGAAGCATAAATTCTCGACATGTTCTTCCAACATTAGTGCAAGCTTAAGATGCAAATCACGAGAATTCTTCTTGGTTTCAAGTTTGGTATATCAAGTTTTCTTCATCGGTGGTCACTTCAAATTGTCTACATATGGGTTGATAAAGATAGTCGAGAGAGTTTCTATCGCGGTGGTCCTATGGCTCTGGACAATCCGATTCAGGACCAGCTTCAAAACAGTCCATTGGTTCATCCCTTGTACCAAATTCTTCTCAAGCAACTCCATATGTACCTCCATCGAAGATGATTTAAAGAAATTGTTTGATCCTATGTTGATGAACTCTATGAGCCAAGTGCTATTGAGCACAATTCCCACAATGAGGTTGCTCATATCCACGAGAATGAAGTCAATCCTCGGTCTCAATATCGTTGAGTCAAGAAGCGCTGCTGGCGATCACTCGATCTCATCAACAAATCATCAATCTTGAATGTACATCATGGAGCCATTTAAGCATCAATGATGAAGTTAATCCCTTTGCTACTCTGAAGATGCTCCATTTGAAAACATATTTGCTCTGAATCTTCATCGAACCATCTTCTTGAGAGACATCGACTCTACTTTGGTCCCTCAACAACTACCACATGAACACCTCGGAAAATGGACTCGCGATCATCCATTAGACAACATCATTGGAAATCCTCTCGTCCGGTATCCACGAAACAACTTGCAACCGATGCCTTATGGTGCTTCTTCAACTCCGTACTCTCTAAGATCGAACCAAAAGATGTTAAAACCGTCATGAATGATGATAGGCGGTTCAATGCCATGCAAGAAGAAATTCATGAGTTTGATCGAATTGATGTATGGGAGTTAGTACCGCTCAGTTGTGCTATGATTATTGCTCTAAAATGGATCTTAAAGTGAAACTTGATGAGCATGGTGATGTGTTGAATAACAAGGCTCGATTAGTTGCTAAAGGATACCGTCAAGAGGAGGGTATTGACTTTGAAGAATCTTTGCTCCGGTTGCTCGAATCGAAGCAATCATAATCTTTTGGCTAATCTTTGCTAGTAAGAACATGGTAGTCTATCGGATGGATGTAAAGACGGCATTTCGAATGGAGATCTTAAAGAAGTCATCTCGTCGACCAACGGAAGGATTTGTGAATCAAGAGCATCCTTCCACGTTTATCGTTTGAAGAAGGCTCTTTACGGTTTAAAGCAAGCTCCAAGGGCATGGTATGATACACTATCAAAGTTTCTTCTATCTACGGATTTAGCAAAGGAGCGATTGATCCAACATTGTTCACCGGAAGTCGGGTAAACATTTAATTCATGTTCAAATTTATGTTGATGATATCATCTTTGCCTCGGTGACCCCGATGAGTGTGACCGTTTTCAAATGAAATGGGTTCAAAATTTCAAATGTCAATGATGGGACAAATGTCATTTTCTTGGGATTACAAATTTCACAAAGTCCGGAGGCATCTTCATAAATCAATCTAAATATGCAAATGAGATTTTAAAGAAATTTGGATTTGATTCAAGTGACCTGTTGACACTCCATGATTGAGCGAACTAAACTAGATGAGGACCACTCGGGGATCATGGTAGACCAAGCGAAATATCGTGAGTATGATTGGATCACGATGTACCTCACGACTAGTGAACCGGACATCTGTTATTTGTGTGCATGTGTGCTAGATACCGGCTAAGCCTACTAAAAAGTACCTTGAAGGCATTAAGCGGGTCTTTCGGTATCTCCAAGGAACCATCAACATGGGACTTTGGTACCGAAGGACATTGGTATGTCACTAACGACCTATGGAATCTTGATCATGCAGGTGTCAAGATACTCGTCAAGTACATCGGAGGTGCTCGGTTTTTGGGTGATAAGTTTGTGGTGGTCTTCAAAGAAGCAAATGAGTACTTCTATTTCCTCTACAGTGAATACATAGCCATGTCATCTTGTTGTGCTCAAATCCTATGGATGAGATCCCAATTATCGACTATGGCTTTGAATTTAACAAAATCCCTACATCTTTGTGATAATAAAAGTGCTATTGCTCTCTCATGCATCAACGTACAACACTCAAGAGCAAAGCACATCGACATTCGACATCATTTCATCGGGGAGCAAGTTGAAAGCGGTGTGGTGGAACTTTACTTTGTGAGGATGACTACCGGTTAGCGAGACATCTTCACCAAAGCCCTTCCTAGAGAACGTTTTGAGTTTATCCTTCCACGACTGGGTCTTAAGAGCCTACAACCAGAAACACTCAAACGTCTTCAAGAGGAAGAAGAGGAGTAAAAGGTTTCCTTCATCTATCTCTTGTATATATTTATTTCGAAAATCAAAATACAAAATTTCAAAACCTCAAAAATCAAATAGAAAAATATAAAACTTTCAAAATCCATAAAAATCTGAAAAATTCAAAAATCTTCAAAAAATATTGTCATTTTGTCATGTTTTTCTCGGTTCGATAATATCTACGGTCTTTGTGCTGTCATTCAAAGAATGACACGGGACTTTAGATATTGATCGAATTTTATTATTATTCAAAAATCAAAAAATATTTTGGGAGAAAGAGAATAGATGGTTTATTGTCGATTCGAGCGTTAACCCGCTTTTCAAAGAAAGAACAGAGCCATACTTTTCATGTTTTCAAAATTCCATGCTCGATTCTATTAACATTTATCTGTGAAAACTAAGCGCTCAAAAATAACTCGGACTCTATTTTTGATAATCATCGGACTTATTTGTCAAAATATCTATCTCTCAATCAACAACCTATGTCATTGATTGAGGAGAATAATTTCAATTAAATTAAAAAGTTATTAGTCATTCAATTGTTTTCAAAAGATATTCATGCATGTTTTATCAATGGAGTTTAAAGTCTTAAAATCCGATCCTTATCGATTAAAAGCGTTTTCATAATCAACTCACAATTCTCCTTAAAAGCTTTCAAAATCAATTTAAATCTATAAGAGATCACAAATCTCAAATGATTTGATAATTGTGATCGGGGAGAATGTGTGATTTAAATTGGTTTAAAGCGATAATTCGGTAAATGGTTTTATAAGGATGTACATGCTCTCCTTCCGCGTGTGACAAACGATTTTAAATTTTCCATGCACATGTTGAGGGAGCATCTATCTTAAACCTATGATTTGAAACGTGATCACTTATCTCAATATGCGGGTTCCTCTAGTATGTGCAAAACTCTTTTCAAATCTCGAGGCACATATTGAGGGGAGCAAACTTATGAAAACCTCATCCTTCCCAAAATGCTTTATCTACTTGTCTTGATTAGGAAGTGATGTTGATATCTTTAGAAAATGGATTTCAAAGAAGATAACTCTTTCTCTTGCCTCCGTGTGCAAAACTATTTCAATCACTTGATGCACATGTTGAGGGAGCTCTTGTTCTAAAAATATCAAAACATTTCGGTACAAAATGCTTTGATAATACATCTTAAGTATCTGGATTGATTTTCAAATGGTTTTCAATTGGTTCCAATGGCGGATGAACAATACCAAATAGACCGACCAACTTTACTTTATATGCGGTGATATAAGGATGATAAGGTTAGGTATTTGTTCCCATGATCCATGAGAACCGGAGGGATCTACCGAGGACTATCCACCGGTTAGTGTAGAGTTCTTAGGTATGATGATAAAGGAGAAAAATGAGATATGGGAAGAGTGCGGATGAGGCCGAGCTAGTCTTGGAATAAACCCAACAAGGTTATAGCTATGAAGTCTTGGTAAGCCTTGAAGGGGTTGAAGAATTAAAAGAATTGAATGAGAAAAGGGTGAAAACAAATAGCCCTCCATTGATTCAACCTTAGGGCGAAACCGGGTTCAATTCATTTGCTCTTGGCGGTTACCAAGGTAACACCGGTATTGAAGACAAGGCGTCATGGACCCGGTGGCACCGCACTTCAATCTTCCCAAACCACTCAAGTTCCTCTTAAAAGGGCTTGTTTCATTCTCACGGGGAACCTACATTATCTATCGACTTTCTCTTAGAGATTGTTGATATTGAAGAAGGAGACCCTCTCCTTAGTCTCCGATACAGGATCCAAATATGCACAAATTAAGTCTAGAGCCACGAGATCATCAATAAATCTCATTAGCACACTTTCAATGAAGACTCTCTGTTTCACATAATGTGGAAAGAGAGATTATATCTTAAGTCCTACACATTATCCTTGTGGTATTGCCAGAACATCCGGTGATATGCAAACATATTCACAATGAAGATGGAAAGCCCTCTGGAGCCAACATCAAACAAGCTCTGGTGGGTGGCATGTGAGATCTATTCATAGATCAACCATGTGACAATGAGCGAAAACAATGGGGCGATTCAATCTTTTGTATCAATCTGGTTCAGGTTATGGATTGACGGATACCTTTGAAAAACGGTCATTGTGCTTAAAAACTCTTTTCTTTAGCACATTGACGGCGTTCAATATTTCAAATCAAAAGGTGTTTTATGATTGATAATTGATTTTCATTAAAACCTTGTTGTATTGCAAAAACAATTTCTATTGAGCAATACACGATTGTCTTTCAAATCTCTTTTCATCAATTAGTGAATTTCTATTATTTGGTTCACTCACTCCGTAATGTCTTCTTTGAGATGTTCCGGTTTGAGAATGCGACTAGGCATTGCGAAACCACACAAGGAAATTCTTGAATTATACATGATCTCTTGATCGGTGGGGAACCATGGGCGTGTACCTCGATTCAGAAAGTGATCAAAGACACTTTCGTGCGCATTAATAATAATCGTTTTATGCAAGAACACCCGACATTTGCGGTGATCGTAATGAAGCGGTCAATCCATAGCCGCATGCTCACACTACACATTCATCTCAAAAGAAATCATGATAAGTGCATCAATGACTACGATATTTTCACTCCATGCTTCGCTTTCTGCCGCCAATATCATGAATCAACGAAAGCTTCCGTTACTCGATGAGAAGATATCATGATCCGAATGTGAGCATGTCGGTCCGAAAGTCACAACATCACATAATACCAACACCACAATGGATGTCTCGAGAGATTTTGTTGGTGATGATCTCAAAGGCGGCTTAATATTATTATCCGTGGATCGATAAAGACCTCCACTTGGATTAACCAAACATGCAATGATTGGAAATAATGACTACGAGCTTTGGAGCAAAGTACTACATCAAGAATGCAAGAACAATTGTTAATGTAATATCTGTTTGTATTCAATGTAATTTTAGTATATGTTTGAGGTGACCTCCTTAGGGGAGATTGTTAGGAATTAGAAATTCCGGTATTAAAGAGTCGGTCACCTCAGTATATGTAATCGTTAAGCTCGTAGTCGTAGTGATTTTTAGCTAAGTAGTATTTAGTTAAGTAACACCGTGGAGGACAGACGGTCTTTACCCTTGTATGCGATCCACGACCCGTTGTGTGGCGTTTTATTGTAAGACTATAAATACTCTCTACCTTCCAAGGTAGAGTTGGAGCTCATAATAAGATTTTTCTTTCTCTCACTAAAGTTCCCAAACCTCTAACTTTCTCTCTAAACATCATCTTATCGCCACCTTGTGTTCATGGTTTGATGTGTATGTGAAATCCAATATCCTACATTTCCTAACATTTCTCTTAACTTAGAGATAGTGTGAATCAAATCTTGATTTTGAGCGAATATTACCGAAGAAAATTCATGACTTCTAGTGTGAGCAAGATAGTGATCAAGTTCGTTTGATGCTTCATGACGAGTCTTATTGAGTAAATCAAATATGACACCATATTCTGTTTAACTTTTACAAGTTCTTGTTCATATTTTGAGATTTGACTTTTCAAAGACACGTTTTGATCATCGATTGCTCAAGTTTAGGATCAAAAGATTTTGCACGAATCGAGCGATTTTGTTTTGAAAACCAAGTTGTTTATTGTGAATATCTTTTCACACCAATTAAGGCGACGGTTTGCATTGTAAAGTTCGTTAAGTAATCGTTCATTTTCACTTTTAAAGACTCGATCCAAGCATATTATCGGTATTCTCAGCAGTTACCACAGAGTCAATGGTATCAACGGAGATATAATCGGATGCATGTGGCAAAGAATAGAATAACACAACATTATGGATATCGGCCACGGATAACATCTTTCAAGAGTCGATCAACATCTTTTCTCAACATTTTCTTTTCCATTTAGTATTAGAAATAGATGTTTCATTTTCTCGAAACGGCCTTCATCACTCAAGTTCCTTATGAAAGTCCGTTCCCAAGACAATGCACAATTTTTCAAATTCTTAACATTTGGTAAAAGATTTTTAGAAAAATGTCTCTTTGTTCACAGCACCAAAGGCGATTGAAAGTGTTGAACTTTGATTTCGAATGATATTCTATCTCATGTTCTAAAGTTATGAGGTCGACCATGAAAATATCAAAATATCTAAGAATTTTGCGATTTTCGGGTTTTGAGTTTACTTCACCGATGGAAGGTAAAGGACCATAAATTTGTGCATAATCGGTTGGGGATTAACATTAGAAGACTCGTGTGTTTTGATGATAACCCTTGGTGTGTTAGAAGAATCCGTTGGTGTGACAAAAGTGATCGGTTTTGAATAATTAAAAGGTTTGTTGTAAACAATGCTTTTAATTTTGATCGACTCTAGTCTTCGCATCTAATTCCTCTTGACGATGATATTCAACAACACTCATAATGAAATTATCAATTTTGTATTCGTGACCGAAACTTCGTGATTTGGTTTGAATGTTTTGGTTGAAAGCTTTGGTTTGTAATCGGCAAGATTTGGTCCATATCCTTTTGGATCGGGTTTAAAGTAAACTTTTCAATAGCGATTCTTGACTCACCATGTTTGTAAACAATGATTTTAAACTCTTTAAGTTTTCGTTGCAAGCCGATAATTTCTTCAAGATGATTATCTATTCGGTTCGTGGAATGCTTTTTGTATGCTGAACTGTTTTTGACAAGTTAACAACTCACCTTAGCTTTTTGATTTTCAAGGTGAGAGCGTTAATTTGCTTTTTATGTTCATGTTTGATTGTTCTATCTCGCACAATAAAGCATTCTTGAAGCGGCTAGATCACGATCTGTCTCTAAATATTTTCGTTTGATGAGATTTAGTAAAGGTCGCTTCAAAACCTTTTCACGTTTTTCTTGAGTTTTGAAAAAGTTGGGTTGCTTTTGTAAACATTCAAAATCCTTGGTTAATAAAGCATTTTACTTTTTAAGGTTTGATTTAATGCACAACATTCTTCAATTTGGGATTCTGGTCTTTAAGTAAGAGAGCAAGATCCGGATGAGGCAAAGTTCGGTTTGTTCAACGAAGTCACAACATGATCATTATTTAGATCCTCAAGTATAACCACGAGTCAATTTGATTATCATAGGAAACCATAAGGTCATCTTGATCGTCAAATGTAACTCTGAGGTCTATTTGAAAATCGACGGAATGAGATGTAATGACTCATTTGAACATTCGAGCCTTGCTTAGGATTCGAGATGTTGGCGAAGATATTAGATCGAGAGATAAATATGGTTTGTTCGGTACTGAGACAAGCCATCGGTGTCATCACTGGGCTGTGTCACTCATGTGTAACTCATGCATATTAGCCATCAACATAATCGCCGCATTGGCTGCAAGTCCTCCATATCATCATCGAGTCAGCATTTGCCATAAAGCTCGTTCTTTCTCGTGAGAGATCCACCACTTCATCCTTAAGAGCCAAAAGAAGAGCCTCTTTGAAATAAGCACCGCCCCTAGTCCTCGGCTTTGGGCATGCATTAGCCAGTGTCCTTCTCATTGCGGTTGTAGCATCAAGACCATTCAACCCATTCGAGCATTTCCTGTTCCACCACTGGAGCTCTTGTTGTTGTTCGACCCACAACATTAAACCTCGACCACCGCCCATCGGCGACCATAACCACAATTCGAACTTCAACTCGTCCATTGTTTACAACACGATTTCGTGTGTTGGATGAGGAACGAATACGATTGTTGGATTTGTTGGTATAACGCCAAAAGCATTAGCAATCATAACAAATCCTTGTTGCAATGCTTGAGCGGATCGATGTCCTCATTAGCTTCAATCGACAATTGGTTGAGGATTGTTGTTGTTGTATTGAACCAATTGATTTTGTTGAGATTGTTCTTTGTGAATGATCGTTTTGTGTGATAGAGGCGGTGGTTGAGTTGCTTGTTGAGGAGGATAACTTTGTTGAGCATATAAGGCAAGTTGTTGATTTTCCGGATGTGTAGGTGGAGAAATTTGAGCACGGAGAATCCTTTCCCGATCAACTTCCTTTCATGAGGCTTCAAGTAATCGTACAACAATCCATATGTAGAATGATGCATATTCTTCGCTTGACGGAGAAAAATGACATACTTCTCCATTCGGGACCAAGACTACTCGGGAACTTAGTATTCACTGCAATTCTTGGCATGATGATGTTGTGTTTATCCAAATCATTGATGATGTCGAAAATTGATGATGATAGGACTCTAGTGTCTCTCGGGTTCAATCATGAAGTGTTCATAAGCCAAGTAAATTTTGGATTCCAAATCCTCCCGATTGAGTCTGATCCTTCCATAAGAAGACGAATATGATCCCACATTTTCTGTGCGTCTTTTGAGCATCAACACTACGAAGAATTGGGTTTGGTAATCCTAAGAGGATATATTCCATTGCAAGCTCATCTGCTTCATAGTGTAGAAGTTCTTGAGGATTCAATTACAACAAGAGGCGATGTTCGTTTGTTCATCTCTTGGTGGAATAGCATTTGGATCTCCGGCACAATGACAAGAGGCATCTCAAATGGACCTTCAAGATAACCTTCTTTAAGAACTTTCCATGTGGCTTCTTCCGATCACAAAATCTAAAGAACCTTATCACCCATTGATCGTAGTTTCTGGAGTGAGCATTGGAGGTCTATCAGTGATCCACCTCATGAATTGATTGTTGGTCGCTTAAAGCTTCACACATCTTTGCAAACCAAGTGGGTTCCTTCATAGTGTTTCGTGATGGATGTTGATTGAAGTCATTTGTGTAGGGTTGAACTTGAAGACTTGGCGGTGTTTGAACCATTTGTGGTGGAGGAATTGCTCCAAGTTGTGGAGTATGTTGTTGATTAAATTGTTGTTGATAAATTGCTTGTTGTTGATTCCATTGTTGATGTTGTGGACTTAGTTGTTGTTGTCGTTGAGAATAAGTGTAAGGAAATAGTTAGAGTATGGTGGTTGTGACATGTTGAAAACTTGTGTTGGTAAAAATGGATCTTTGTAGTCGAATGAACCTTTGTTGATGAAGTGTCCTTAGGCGTAGAAAGCACAATAATCCAAGTAGCACTTATGCGTAAAAACACCAAAGTTACGCGTAACAATCACTAGTTACAGCGTAGAATTTAGCTTCTGTAAGTATGGAAAAGACTCTAAAGTTATGCGTGAGACACAAAGTTAGGCGAGAAACTTATGCGTGGGATTACCTTATCGTAAGACTTGGCTTAGGCGTAAGATGAATCTTATCGTGGGATTTCTGGCGTAAGCTTATCTTATGCGTAAGTTTAGGGTTTTGCCCAAATGATCTTTACACTATCACAAAGGCAAAAGATATCCAAAGTCGACGATTTTCGAGCTTATCCAAGCAAGAAAACACGGAGTAAACCACGAGCGAAGATCAAGCCACGGATAAAGTTACGCGTAAGATTAGGGTTTTGATACGCGTAATCTTACTCGTAAAATTATTATGCCCAAATTTATTTCTAAACCGATTTTTGTTATGGAATAGCGTTAAAGGTACCAAAATAACACAAAAGTGTGAACCTTGATGAACCAAAACAACTAAACGGGTTCTGGCGTGAAACGATACTCACGAACAAAACAAGCATAAAACTTAGATCCACACGTAAAGGTTGAAACTTTTGCCAAAACAATTATTTTAACACCTAAAGCGTTGAAAGTACAAGAATCTTGGATTAAAAAGTGTAAAAACAAGTTTTAAGCAAACCAAAGTAGTATGTTATTCTCACGCGTGGGACCAAAACCCACTTCAAGAAATAACGATTCACCCAACTAGTTGGCGATTGATACCACTTGTTAGGTCACTAGTTTTACAACACCACTTAATAGAAAGAGATAGGCGATTGAACAAGATTCACACACACACACGATATAATAGAGACGGTTATGCGTAGAGTGTAATGAAGAGAATAACTTGAACAACCAACCTTCAAATGAAGGTTTACAAGAGTATTTATAGGCAAGGAGCTAGGGCAACACTCCCACTCCTTCCTTTTTCCTTATTGGACATGGGCCTAAGCTTATGGGCCTTCTACATAAGCTTGACCTTAAACAAACATAAAGGCCATAATAAACTACCTATTACATATGAGTAACTAATACTTGATTTAAAGTTTAGGAGTGATTCCAACATTTTATTTTTTAGATTAGTTTCTTTCACCGTATAAGGTCCAAACCATCTTGGCTTATTTCTTCCTATTAATGCTTTTATTCTCGATTTATACAAAAGCACCTTTTCTCCATTCAAAAATTCCTTAGGGTTCTTTTGAGTTTGTGGTATTGAGGTAGGATTATTTCCTAACTTTTTATCACGTTTCCACAATGTCGCATGTAGCCCTTGAACCATGAATTCTCTAAGCCCTCTTTCCCATTCATTAATTTTCTTCTTAACTGTATTGTTAGGGACCTGCGAATTCTCATCAGTTATCTTCTCCATTATCTTCAAAGGATATCTTGTAACAATAGGTATCCTAGCGTATCCCTTGCCACTTTTGAGTATTATGATACGAGTGGCATATTTCTATCTTCCTCAATATCTATGATCACGAAGTCCACCGGATAGACAATATTGGCCACCTCAATTAGGACATCCTCCGATATTCCTACGGGATAGAAATATGTGTGATTTGCTAAGGAAAGTCTAAGATTGGTCTTAGTTGGCTCCTCCTTAGTCAATTTACTATAGACTAATAGCGGCATTATGTTTATGTCAGATCCCTGATCGGCTAAGGCATTTATATTATCGATGTCTCCTATGCTACATGGTATTACGAAATTCCCCATGGTTTCTCGTTTTTTTGTCACTGGTTTTTTTAGAATCAATTCGTACATAGGTCCCATAGGCATGGTGTCATATTCTTCTTCTGTTATTTCTCCTTTGAGGGCTTTTCTAAGAACCTCGATGTACCTAAAGTTGTTCACTTGGTTAACAATTGTTTTCTTATTAATCTCGTGCTTAAGGTAGTAGTCAATGGTCTCGAGTTCATCATTGGTTTCAGCCTCCTCCTTTTTCTTACTATCCTTGCTTTCCTTAGCCTCCTGCTTCTCAACTACTCCACCTTCATCGGATACAATGGAAATGGCGTTAACAAATGAAGTGGGGGGATGGTGATCATCGCTTCTCACTAGCACCTTCTCGGGAACCTTCGTCTTAGTATACTCTTTCACCAAGTTCATCATCTCCGTCATTTTTGCCTGCATTTCCTCCCTTTGCCTATAAACCTCATCTTCAAATTTTCTAATCTCTACGTATGGGCTGCCATGTAGTCTCTCATTTGTTCCTTAAAGCTTGGTGGGAGTGGTATTGGAGAAGTAGAACGGAAGCACCATTCAGAATTGAGATTTTGCTCACGGCTTGGTGATTCAGAGAGAGGTGTTGGGTGGTTGGCGGAGTTAGCGGAATTAACTGTTGCTTGAGGGATTGGTTCAGGAGCTCTCTTTTTCCTCTCAATTAGATAATCGGTCCTTCTCTCAAGAGCACTCATTTGCTCTTTAGTGATGTTGGAAGACTCACGAGGAATTGATGTGGCATTAACCACTTTAACGGGGGTTTCATGGGATTCACTCCAATTTTTGTAGCTTTGATCGGCAAGCTCTTCTAAAATATCCCATGATTCTTCTGCATTGAAGTTGCTAAGCCTTCCACCGGCGGCTCGATCAATGGATCGCCTGGTGATGAAGTTGGTATGGTCATAGAAGATTTGGACTTGAAGCCAAATATCAATGTCATGATGAGGGATGTGAAAAACTAGAAGGGGGGGTTGAATAGTTTTGCCGATTTTAGGTTGATTTCAAAAACTTTAGATTCGTTAATATGTGAGATCTTATGGACGTTGAGAACGTATAGATCTAATGATAATGTAAGCAAATAAATAAAGTTAAGGGATAGAAATGACACAACCGATTTATAGTGGTTCGCTACAAGGACACCTTCCTTGCCTCTACTCCACTCCCGAGTCACCTACTCGAGAGTTCAAGCACTATGTCAACAAACTCCTTCACTTGGCGGAGAAGCCTTCACAATGTTGCTTACACTTTTTCTGGTACAAAGCTAAATATAGAGTCCGTAGCACGGTGGACCAAACCAACACAACTATTACACAACAAATATGTGAAATAACAAATACAAGATTTTCGCTACAGAAATCTTGGCGGAGTGACAAATCAATTAAGGACCCCTTGCTTGGATGACTTGTAGAATGCTTGTGATCTCGCCTTAGAGAATGACCTATATGAGGATCACAAATAGAAAGAAAGAAGAACAACTCTCTAGATCAAGTGATCTATATGTTAGAAGAGAATGAGAGTGTATGAGAGATTTAGTAAGAAGAGGGGTAAGTTAGAATGAAGAAATGGCTCTCTATTTATAGGCAAAATTCTTCACTTGTTCCCCGGATCCCATGGATCCCTTCCACTGGGATCCGTCTAGTGTAAACCTAGGGATCCATGGAACGCCTCCTCTTTGCCCATGGGTTTTTTGGTTATGGGTCATGGGTTATGGGTTGGTCCATGGGTTTTCTTTAGATTCAATGTATCTAAGTATACATTGTATCTAGTCTTCTTGGGTATGGGTTAAGATCCATGGGTTATGGTCCATGGGTTATGGTTATTACCCATCCTAATAAACTATTACAACAAATGCTTAATTACTACATTTTTGTATTTAAATGGCTATATGTAAATGCTTTACAAAATTACATGTATCCTTATAATTATATTTAAGACAACATTATATTTGTTATCAACAAAACACAAAGAGATCGCAAAATATTAATAAACGTTTTACGGTTTATTTGTATTAACAATCTCCCTTTTGTTGATGACAAAACATAATGTTATGATGAGTAAAACTTAAGAATAGATGTAAGTTTTGAAAGCCCTAAGTTTTACTTCTTCTCCCCCTTTTTGTCGAAACAAAAAGTTAACCCTTTGGAGGAAAAAGTAGTCCACGTATTTCTTACTCCCCCTTGACGGTAGCTCCCCCTAGCTTGGGGCGTCAAGTGAAGAAAAATAAAAAATCCTATAAGAAGAAAGGTTAGTAACATGCTTAAATAATCTTGTGATTGTCGAGAATCAAGATTGGGAGCCAAGGTATGTAAACAAGGCCTTGTAATAAAACAACAAATTGAAGTGGTATTTATGCCACTTACAAGCATGTAAACATAAGAACAAGACTTGTTCTTGAAAATAACTGCAAAAGAAAAAAAATAGAAAGTAGTAGTAGTGATTCCTTCCATGCTTGCATAAGGTTATGGATGGAGGTTTTGATGAGTAATGGTATTGATGCGATCAAGGATGAGGTTGAGTATGAAACGCATTTCTTCCCTAACTTCTATTGCAATTTCCCTAGTGGATTGGCAATGTTCACAATGTAAATGATGTGGGTAATGAGTGCGGAAGTTTTCCGTGTTGTTTTGATTTGAGTTATGCGGAAGTTGTGGTGGAAAAATAGGAAAATATGGATCCACATCCGGAATGTTTGTAAATGGTGGTGGAGAAGAACCTAGATGTTCTTGTAATGTGATGGGAGCTAATGGTGGTGATGTTTCAAGATCTTTAAATATAGTATTTGGAGATGTGGGGGGTGTTGAAAAGACTAATTCTTTTTCTTTAGGTTGGTTAGATCTTGTTGGAGTCTTAAGGAGTTCCAAAAGAGTTACTTTAGGTGGTGATGAATTTGGTGTACTTGTTGGTGATGAGGGAGGTGCTATAAAGGAAGCATCTTGTGGTGAGTTGTTTGTTGAGGAAGAACCATTTGAGGTTGGTTTTGCTAAGCAACAAGATCGGATACTAATCCGTGCGGATATCCTAGAGTTTGATTGTGGTATTTTGGATGGTGGTAGTACAAAGGTTTGGGTATCATGAAGATGATTGTTTGTACTAGGTGATTCATCTAAAGGGTTTGTGGATGACATGGTGTATTGTGTTTGTGAGGAAGAGATGGATTATGCAAGCATTTTGGGAGTTCTATATATAGAAAACAAAGCATTGTAATGAATGCTTGACCCAAATGTGGATTAAAATCTAATGATTAGATATGAATTTAAGGCATGTGATCATGAGAACACAAGCATTAAAGAGCATACTCCAAAAAATAGAACAAATGTGGATTTTTCATCCAAAGTGAGAAAATAGAAGGTAAAAGCGACACGTCTCACGGATCCCACGGATCCTTCCTTTTGAGGATCCGTCCAAAGATGAAGGTTTGGGATCCGTGGGTCTGTTGATTCGAGCAACACAAAATTTTCCTTTTGGAAACATTTTGCCTATTGTGTGCCTATATGCAAACTATTTGGAATTTCGGTTATCTTGGCCCCTAAGAAGAAATAGAAAATAAACTAAAAGTATAAAACATCCTATTGAGATAACCCGAAAACACATATTTAGTACATGAGTACGTAATTTTGTGTTATCAATGCTCCTAATTCATTGTTGCTTTAAATGAATGTACCCGAAAACCCATATTAGTTATGTGTCCCCTTTAGCATTCAAAAGACATGAGATGCAATGAAAACGGGTTTTTACTTTGTATTAATAATGAAAAAGCGATTTGTCCTAGACGTGAGAAATTACTTTTGTGAAATTGATACGGGAAGGTATCATTCTTTTAGAAAACATTGTGAAAGTAGGTTTTCTTTGAAAATGTGTATATAAAAAAAATAAGAAAACTATAAGTGGAAAACTCATCTTGGGTTTTGAAAATTCCCGTATTGTTTGTGAGTTGTGCATGAAATAGAGATCCTAGACTCGGAAAGAAGAAGGCTAGTGTTTACATACCTTGTAGAGTCAAATAAGTTCTGACGTTTGTTCCATTAGACCAAGACCAAGGCAAGTAGGTTGAATTGTTCCCATTTCAACGGTTTGGTGAGGACGTCGGCTATGTTGTCTTCGGATGCTACCTTCTCAATAGAAATGTTCCCCTTTTGAACATTGTCTCTTAAGAAGTGGTGACGAATCTCTATATGTTTTGTGCGAGAATGCAATACCGGATTCTTGCTTAAGTCGATGGCACCTTTGTTGTCACATAAAATGGCTATGTCGCTTAGATGAATGTCGTAGTCTACTAACGCTTGTTTCATCCATAGTGCTTGTTGGCATGCTTTGCTGGCGGAGACGTACTCGGCTTCAGTTGTTGATATTTCTAGTGCCGTTTGTTTCTTAGAAAACCAAGACGTTAAACAACATCCCATGAAAGTACACACCCTACTTGTACTTATTCTATCAACGTAATCACCTGCATGGTCAGAATCTGCATATACAATTGTTTCTACTCCCGTGCCCTTAGGATACCATAATCCTAATTGTGTTGTACCCTTAATGTATCTAAATATTCTTTTTACGGCTTCTAGGTGTGATGTTTTGGGGTTTTCTTGAAACCTAGCACATAAGCAAACACTAAACATGATATCCGGCCTACTTGCCGTGAGGTAGAGGAGACTACCTATCATGCCACGATATTTAGTATTATCTACGGATTTGCCATCTTCATCATTTGTGAGTTTGGTGTCGGATGACATCGGTGTCCTAATTGTTTTCGACTCTTTTAAACCGAATTTCTTTAACATCTCCTTTATGTATTTAGATTGATTAAAGAAGATACCATCTTCTACTTGTTTAATTTGTAGACCAAGAAAGAAACTAAGTTCTCCCATCATACTCATCTCGAACTCGTCATGCATGATTTTAGAGAAATCATCACACATGTCTTGACAAGTGGATCCGAATATAATATCATCTACATATATTTGCACAATGATTATATGTGACTCTCTTTTCTTAGTAAAAAGTGTGTTGTCAACTAACCCCATGGTATAGTTGTGTTTAATTAAAAATGACTTGAGTCTATCATACCAAGCTTTTGGAGCTTGTTTAAGACCATAAAGGGTTTTCTTTAATCTATATACATGTTTGGGTTTTTCAAAATCGATGACGCCCGGAGGTTGAGCTACGTATACTTCTTCATTAATGAAACCATTTAGAAAAGCGCTTTTGACATCCATTTGATAAAGCTTTAGATCATTAGCACAAGCATACGCAAGAAGTATTCTTATAGACTCTAATCTAGCCACGGGGCATAGGTCTCATCAAAGTCTATTCATTCTTGTTGGTTATACCCTTGGGCAACGAGTCTAGCCTTGTTCCTAGACACTACTCCGTTTGCATCTAACTTGTTTTATAAACCCATTTGGTTCCTATTATGGTTTGATTACTAGGTGGAGGACAAGCGTCCAAACATCATTAGAAACGAATTGATTTAGTTCTTCTTGCATAGCCATTACCCAACTCTCATCTTTTATGGCTTCTTGTGTATTCCTAGGTTCTATGGTTGAAACGAAACAAAACAAGCTACTTTGGTTTTGAACTTGAGACCTTAATGTTCGTTCGTTTAGCTTTCCTATGACTTTATCTACGGGGTGATCTTTGGACTCTTTAATGTTTATGATTTCATTATTTAAAGGTTCTTCTTCTTCATTTATCTTTTTCTTTATTACTATAGCATCACTTTCTATGATCTCATCATCGACAAGAGGTGGAGAGCTTTGGGTGGACTTTCATCAAATTTTATATTTAATGACTCTTCTACCTTTATTGTTTCTTTGTTTAATATGACGTAGGCTTTGCTATTTGGCGAATAACCCAGAAAGATACCTTCGGTTGATTTAGGATCAAATTTTGTAAGGTAATCTTTAGTGTTAAGAATAAAACATTTGCTTCCAAAGACTCTAAGGTGATTTAACGTAGGCTTTTGCCTCGAGTAACTCATATGGAGTTTTACCTAAGATTGGTCTTATTAATACTCGATTGAGTATGTACGTTGAAGTATCAACGGCATTACACCAAAACTTTTGAGGTATGGATTGTTCATTAAGCATTGTTCGACTCATTTCTTGTAGGGTTCTATTCTTTCTTTCTACTACCCCATTCGATTGTGGAGTGCGTGGAGCCGAGAAGTTGTGAGTAATACCATTAGCGTCACAAAGGCTCCAAATTGCACTTCATTATCGAATTCTACCATGATCCGTCCTAATGGACACTATAGGACTTCCTATTTGTCTTTGGATCTTTTGCTTAATATTTCAAAATAATTAAAGGTTTCCGTTTGTTCTTTAAAAATTTTGTCCATGTATACCTAGAATAGTCATCCACTATGACCAAAGTGTAGTAATTGCCTCCATGACTTTGGATAGCGGATGGACCAAATAGATCCATATGTAGTAGTTCTAGACACCTAGTTGTGGACACCATGTTTTTAGCTTTATGACTTGAATGAGCTTGTTTTCCTATATTACAAGCATCACAAAAATGATGTTCATATTTTAACTTAGGTAGATCTCTTACTAGATCTTTGGATGATAGCGATTGAAGAAGTCGCATGTTGGCGCGACCCAATCTTCGATGCCATAAGGTCGAAGTATCATCCATAGAGGTAAGACATAGTTTGTGTTTGGGTTCATTACCAATTTTAATGACATAGACTCCATGTTTCCTAATTCCTCTTCCTATGGTTATGCCATTTTAAGTATCTTACTACCGGTTTGTAAAGAGTACATTGCACTTTTATCACATATTTGTCCTATACTTAAGAGGTTAAAGTTTAGGTTTTCTACGTGACACACATCGTTAATGGTTGAGATTTGTTAGAAATCGTACCTTTACCGATGATTCTACTTTGCTATTTCCAAACACCACATTACCTCCATTTACGGATTCATATGTGGAGAATAGATCCCTATTGCGGTCATGTGCCTCGTGCCCCGCTATCCTTGACCCATTCATCGGGGTCTAGATCGACCTTTAAGTACACCTCGTCATTTGCCATGAGACAAATTTCTTACGTCCTCCTCGTCGCTCATTCCCCACGTGCACTCACGAATGCTTTATGATCATCCCGTTTGGGACACTTACTAATAAAGTGGTTTGGGTCCCACATTTAAAGCAAGTGCGATCATCCTTTGGCTTCTCGTCCTCTTTGCTTTTCCGAAGCCTTTCTTATCGTCATATGGTTGTTTGACGTATCTTCCTTTCTTCTAAAGAACTTTTAAAGTCCTTACCGCCATAGCGTACTCACGTCGTCACTACTCAAGAGGAGTTCTCTTCATCGCTTGAAGCCTTTTTGGCTTTAAGGGCGGAGATTGTGTTTCTCTTTTACCTTTGAGGCTTGAGTCTTTGGCAAGCACAAGCTCATAGACTTTTAGGTTGCCTATGAGTTCATCGAGGGTGAGGATTGTCAAATCTTTTGACTCTTGATCGCCGTCACCTTGGATCTCCACTTCGATGGAAGTGCCCTTAGATATCTCCTAACATGGTTACGGCTAGAAAAGATTCATCAAGTGCTTGTAACGATGTAATAATAGTATTAAAGTTAGCAAAAGAATGATCTATAGTTTCCTTATCCGATATTGAAAATTGTTCATATTGTTGAACAAATAAATCAATTTTATTATTCTTAACTTGTTGGTTGCCTTGATGAGTTACAACTAAAGAAGTCCAAATTTCTTTAGAGGTTTTAAGCATAGAAATTCTTTCGAATTCCTTTTTCGGTAAAGCATTATATAAAACCATTTTGCTTCACTATTTTTAGAAAGCTTTTCTTCATTTCATCATTTAGTTTATCATGAGGTATGTTAACTAAATTCCTTTATCGTCTTTTAAGGTAGCCTTAAAGTCGCCTTCAACAATAATGTACCAAAGATCAATATCTTTAGATTTCACATATGTTTCGAATCTATTTTTCCAATATATAAAACCATTAGTTTCAAGTAGTGGTGGTCGTTGCATAGATTGCCCTTCCTTATAATTTTCGAACCCATAGTGATCGAAAAGTTTTTAAAATACAATTTTACTTTAAAACTTTTATAAACTTAGCTCTTGATGCCAATTGTGGAAAACTAGAAGGGGGGGTTGAATAGTTTTGCCGATTTTAGGTTGATTTCAAAAACTTTAGATTCGTTAATATGTGAGATTATATGGATGTTGAGAACGTATAGATCTAATGATAATGTAAGCAAATAAATAA
The DNA here is from genome assembly GCA_022545495.1 of Chrysanthemum lavandulifolium. Taxonomy (NCBI): domain Eukaryota; kingdom Viridiplantae; phylum Streptophyta; class Magnoliopsida; order Asterales; family Asteraceae; genus Chrysanthemum; species Chrysanthemum lavandulifolium. The sequence continues at coordinate 157,791,075 of CM040246.1, forward strand.
AGTTAAGGGATAGAAATGACACAACCGATTTATAGTGGTTCGGCTACAAGGACACCTTCCTTGCCCTACTCCACTCCCGAGTCACCTACTCGAGTTCAAGCACTATGTCAACAAACTCCTTCACTTGGCGGAGAAGCCTTCACAACGTTGCTTACACTTTTTCGGTACAAAGCTAAATACCGAGTCCGTAGCATGGTGGACCAAACCAACACAACTATTACACAACAAATATGTGAAATAACAAATACAAGATCTTCGCTATGTAAATCTTGCGGAGTGACAAATCAATCAAGGACCCTTGCTTGGATGACTTGTAGAATGCTTGTGATCTCGCCTTAGAAGGACCTATATGAGGATCACAAATAGAAAGAAATAAGAACAACTCTCTAGATCAAGTGATCTATATGTTAGAAGAGAATGAGAGTGTATGAGAGATTTAGTAAGAAGAGGGTAAGTTAGAATGAAGAAATAGCTCTCTATTTATAGGCAAAATTCTTCATCTGTTCCCGGATCCTGGATCCTTCCACTTGGGATCCGTCTAGTGTAAACCTAGGGATCCATGGAACGCTCCTCTTGCCCATGGGTTTTTGGTTATGGGTCATGGGTTATGGGTTGGTCCATGGGTTTTCTTTAGATTCAATGTATCTAAGTATACATTGTATCTAGTCTTCTTGGGTATGGGTTAAGATCCATGGGTTATGGTCCATGGGTTATGGTTTTACCCATCCTAATAAACTATTACAACAAATGCTTAATTACTACATTTTTGTATTTAAATGGCTATATGTAAATGCTTTACAAAAATAACATGTATCCTTATAATTATACTTAAGACAACATTATATTTGTTATCAACAAAACACAAAGAGATCGCAAAATATTAATAAACGTTTTTACGGTTTATTTGTATTAACAAGGGACTCTATGGAGCAAGTCTTTTAATCGGGTCCATGCCTCGTAGAGGGACTCGCCTTGAAGTTATTGGAACGTCAAGATGTACCTTCTAAGCTTAGTGGTTCTCCCTGGTGGGAAAAATTGGGAAAGGAAACGAGAAGTGAGATCATCCCAACTTGATATGGAGCCGGCGGGAAGTCGCTCAAGCCAATTACTAGCTTGGTCCCGTAGAGAGAATTGGAAGAGACGCAAGAGCATGGTCTCCCGAGTAGTAGCATCAAGGTCGATGGAATCGACGATTTTAAGGAAATCCTTAAGATGCTGATTAGGATCTTCGGAACGAAGTCCATGGAATGCACATCCGTTTTGCACCAACAGGATGGTGTTGGATCACAGGGCCGTAGTTTGGGCTTGATCGGGGAGCTCAATGGTGTTCCTATAGCCTAGGTGGCTTGGTATAGAGTATTCACCAAGAGTATGGCCTCTTGGCTGGTCATTTGGTGGTGGGTTGATGAGTGGTGGTTGAATATCACCTTCCATGATGAAAAGTGATGGGGTTACTAACAAAAGTCACGAAGAAGAGGGATAGACTACGAGGAAGCTAAAATTGAGAAAACAGCTCACTTGATAGGAATCAAGCAAGGAAACCTAAACGAGGTGGAAATCTAACTAGCTATTCTATTCCCCGCGTGCGCGCCAAAACTTGATACGCGCACAACGCGTTCGGGTCAAAGGAAACTTCCTTTTCTTGAGCAAGTTTTTCAACCACCTAGGCAGTGAACCTAATCATTGTAGTGTAGTATTAGGGTAAGCCTCGGGATTGATATCGTTCTCTAGGGAAATAGGAATGCTAGTGAGAAATTACTACGCTAAAGTTGGGGTTGAGGAAGATCATTTTTTTTATCTTTTTTATATTTTATAGAAAATTGTAAGGTACGATCTCGGGGTATTGGATTTTGGGGGTGGTACTTCTACCGATTACTCTACTATCTAATTATCTAATTAACTAAGCTAAGGGGTAGTCTATGTCTATTGATGTGTGCTCGTATGATTATTAAAAATGTGTCTACCTAGATACTATTACTCCCTAGTTATCTTTTATTGATGGTTGAATTGTCACGTCCTTATTCTTAACGCATTGTGTCTTCTAAGGTCGTAGGGTATGCTTTTCTCCCTAACTCTTTGAGAATACCTTAAGGTTATTGCCTACAAAATCTCTATGATTCATAAACTAACTTTAAGGTTATCTTTAGATTTTTAGCCTACAATTACTCTAGGTAATCATAAACTAAGGTTCACAAAGATTACTCAAGCATTAAAAACACAACGATGGCCTATTGCAATCCTAAGCCAATTACAATTAAGATAAGAGACAACCAATCAATAATTAATAACTAGGTTTCATGGATCTAGGCAAACACACAAGTAAATTAGTCGGACATGGTAAACATGCAAGCATACACACATACAATCGAAGACATAATGAAATCAATGAAGTAAATAACTTATCTTGATGTAAAATAGGGTATGAAAACCCTAAGATACTGCCCAAGACAAACCAAAATCCTTTTAGGTTTTTACTCCACAAATCTACCTCTTTGAAAGTCTGAAAATTGAATTCTATATATAGAGTTACAACTGCGACGACGTCACCTTTTAATTGTGACGCCGTCGGATCACCGCCATTAGGGTTTCGTATTGACCAAGTCAACTTTAAAGTCTGAATCTGGATCTATGCCTATGTCGTCGAGGAAAAAGGCTTAGTGACGCCTTACTCTTTAAAGTCTGAAGCCGTCGGTGTAAAATAGCAATTTCACTACGAGTCAGTCGCAATTATAGGGACGGCGTCGCTCTTGTTTGTGATGCCGTCGGTGCACTTCCAGCACTTGAGTGTCTTGATCTTGACTTTAGCCATTTTCTTCACATATTCACGCCTTTTCGTCAAATAAGCATCATTCCAAAGATTTTGCCTTCAAGAGACCTAAAAAGTGAAAAGGAACGAAATTAAGCAGTAACGGATATAAAAGTGGTCGATTAAAGGCTTAAATGACCCCTCAAAAGTGTACATTTTAAATCCTTATCAATTTTACTACCGGTTTCACTAAAAAGTACGGTGCACTTTTTATCACAAATTTGTCATATACTTAGTAGATTGAAATTTAGGTTTTTTACGTGACAAACATCGTTAATGGGTAAGGATTTGTGAGAGATTGTACCTTTACCGATGATTTTGCTCTTACTATTTCCAAACACCACATTTCCTCCATTGAAGGATTCGTATGTGGAAAACAAATCTTCATTACCTGTCATATGCCTCGTGCACCCGCTATCCTTGATCTATTCATCCAGATCTAAGTCAACCTTTAGGAACACCTAAGAAAACAATTAACTCAAAAGCTTGGTCCCCATTTGTTCATGGGTCCATTGATGTTATACATTTCATTCATGTGAGGCATAAATAAAAAAGGTGAGAAAGCATTCCAAGGTGTAAAGTTTTGAAATGGAAAACCGTTTTGTGCATTAGGATTCCATCTCATTTGATGATAGTTACTTCTCATATAAACATTATTTGGTCTTCTTATAAATGTGTTTGGTTTAGAAAACGATGGACCTTTATTTTTCATAAAACTTTGGTTTTGTTTTAGTAGAGGTGGTTGTTTGACATTTCTAACAGTAACATGGGTTTGTTTTTTCTTGTTAACAATAACAAAGTCGGTTCTAGATGATGTAGTTGAATTATTTCTACTGTTTGCTAGTACAGACCCACGAATCCCTGGATTTACACTAGATGGTTCTTTTTTTAAGGGATCCATGGGATCCGTGACTACAGTAGCCTATTTTTCAATTGCTTTAACGAATTATGTTTCTTTAATCTCGCTAGTTGACGCAATGTGTTCTTGAATACCTAAACCCTTTTGATTATTACTCGTTTTAACACTATAAAGTATTTTATCAAGAGTATTAGTACTTATTCTAGCAATCTTGGAATCAAGATGATCAACTAATGTTTGAAGTTGAACACAAAGCTCACATTCACTATCTACTTCCTTTCCCTTATCTAAATGTTTTAATTTTTCTTTTAGCTCAAGAACTTCCTTTTCTAAACGTTCATTTTTGTTTTTCAAAATCTTATGTTTGTTAATTACCTTTAGACTAATTTTGCAAAGTTTATCATATTCACGATGTAATGATTCATTATCTAATGATGAGATACTATCATAAAGAGATTTAGGACATAACTCCTTTGGGTCTTTTGCCATGAGACAAATTTCTTCGTTCTCCTCCTCACTCATTCCCCACGAACGACTTACGAACACCTTTTGTTCGTCACGTTTGGGACACTCACTAATGAAGTGATTAAGATCCCCACATTTAAAACATGTGCGTCGTCCTTTACTTTCTTGTCGTCTTTGCCTTTCCGGAACCCCTTCTTGTCGTCATATGGTTGCTTGACATATCTCCCTTTTCTCCGAAAGAACTTCTTGAAATCCTGTACCGCCATTGCATACTCTTCATCATCACTTTTCGAATATGAGGTTTCTTCATCGCTTGAGACCTTCTTGGCTTTTAGGGCAAGATATTTGTGCTTCTCTTTCTTTTCTTTTGAGGCTTCGGAGTCTTTAGCGAGGACGAGCTCATAGACCTTTAGGTTGCCTATAAGTTCATCGAGAGTGAGGATTGATAAGTCTTTGGATTCTTCGATGGCCGTCACCTTCGGTCTCCACTTTGATGGAATCGCCCTTAGAAATCTCCTGACATGATTACGACTAGAAAAAGACTCATCAAGTGCTTGCAAAGAGGTAATAATAGTATTAAAGTTAGCAAAAGAATTATCTATACTATCCTCATCCGATATTGAAAATTGTTCATATTGTTGAACAAATAAATCAATTTTGTTATTTTTAACTTGTTGATTTCCTTGGTGTGTTACAACTAAAGAATTCCAAATTTTTTAGAGGTTTTAAGCATAGAAATTTTTCAAATTCCTTTTAGGTAAGACATCAGATAAAACCATTTTTGCCTCACTATTTTTGGAAAGCTTTTTCTTTTGGTCGTCGGTGAGACGATCATGAGAGATGTTTACTTCGTTGCCGGTTTTATCATCTTTTGAAGTAGCTTGAAAATCACCTTCAACAATAATATACCAAAGATCAATATCTTTTGATTTCACATAAGTTTCAAATATATTTTTCCAATAAATAAAACTATTAGTTTCAAGTAGTGGAGGTCGTTGCTTATATTTCCCTTCTTTATAATTTTCAAAACTCATTGTGATCGAAAAGTTTTTAAATTACAATTTACTTTAAAACTTTTGTAAACCTTGCTCTTGATGCCAATTGTGGAAAACTAGATGGGGGTTGAATAGTTTTACCGATTTTAATTTAAGTTTCAAAGATTTAAATTCGATCTTATGTGAATTCGTGTGGATGGATAGATAATATAAAGCAATAAGTAAAGAAATAATGAAAGCAAGTAAAGTAAAGGATAGAGAGTAGCGACACAAGTGATTTATAGTGGTTCAGCTACAAGGATACGTTCCTTGCCCTACTCCATTCCCCGAGTTCCCCACTAGAGTTCAAGCACTATGTCAACAAGCTCCTTCAACACGGCGGAGAAGCCTCACAACGTCGCTTACACTTTTTCTGGTACAAAGCTAAATACCGAGTCCTTAGCACGGCGGACCAAACCAACATAACTATTACACAACAACTATGTGAAATATGAAATACAAGACCTTGCTACAGAAATATTGTGGATGAACAAATCAATCAAGGACCCTTTTCTTGGATGACTTATAGTGTATCGTGATCTCGCCTTTGAGAAGGATCTATATGAGAATCATAACAAAAGAAATAAGAACTACTAGATTGATCAAGAGATCAGAGGTTAGAAGAGTGATATAATATATGAGAGAGTTGTAAGAAGAAGGGTGAGTAACAATGAAGAAATGACTCACTATTTATAGGCATAAAGCTTCATCAGAGTTCGGTTCCATGGATCCTCACTGGGGATCCGTCCCAGTCAAATCTTAGGATCCGCAAACTGGTTGTACCAGTCCGGATTTTGGGTTGCAAACCGGGTTATGGGTTATGGGTATGAGCCATGGGTACTCAACAAGATACAATGTATCTAGACAATGGGTCATGGGTCTTGGGTCATGGGTTATGGACATTGGGTCATGGGTCATGGATAATACCCAACATGATTTCATGCATGATGTCATGCAATGCGTCATGGGTTATGGATTAGCTCCATGGGTATTGGATTAGCTTCATGGGTATGGTTCATGGGTCTTGGATATTACCCATCCTATTACATAAACTATTACAACAAATAAATTATTACAACATTTTATGTGAATGACCAAATGTATATACTTTACAAAAATAACATGTATTCTTATAATTTTACTTATGATAACTTTATATTTGTTATCAACAAAACACAACGAGATCACTAAATATGAATAAACGTTTTTACGGTTTATTTGTATTAACATGCTTCATCCTAATTTCGATTATATTTGAAAGCTTTCGGCACCTATTCATCAATTCGAGTGCATGCTGAATGTCTTCCTCAACCTCTCGATGGTAATGGGATAACATCATTTCCAATATGACAAATGAGTTACAGGCAAGCACGAGATCCAGACAGCGAGACATGTTACTGGTTAGGAAATGACAATTTTTTTGTTAATGGTGTTTGTGTTTGTGTGTAATGACAAAAGACTTTGACAATTTAATATGCAAACATGAAAACTGACTTTGCAAATTTAGCCATTGAGGTAATTTCGCATTGATATCACAAGTTTGGCGGCAATATGAACAGTGAAATGACAATAACACCTCAAAGGATTTAAGACTTAACGAGAAAAATAACGAAAGCTAAGAAAAGAAATTTCTCAGTGGCTATTAGAAAAAAAATAAAATAAAAATAAAAAATTAATGTAGTTTTTGCAACAACATTTGTCTCACGCATTTGGACTACTTTAAAGACCATTTTTGAACTTTACCGGTTTACCCTCTTATTAATTTAAAGTTTTGAACAACGACGAATGCCATATAGGATAATGCTAGGCCCGTCCAAGTCAATGACAAAGGCATTAGAGGCCTCTGACCGCAGCCCAATGCCATATTGTACAGCTTAACAAGGTGCCAGTTTCAACTTTCCCGTATGTACCTAAGCATGTCAAATAATGGTCATCTTATCATCATCAAATGATTAAGTGATTGAATTCTAAAATCTTGTTGATAGTGAGACAAGTAATTTAGTTCAAAAAAAAAAGTGAGACAAGTAATTTGGGACAATGAGGTTGAACGAGTTAAAAAATATTCAAAACATATATAAATGATTACAACCACCTAAAATCGTTAAATGTTTAAACTTTTAAGTGTGCGTTATCCAACTGCAAAACTATCACAACTCGAAACTGAATCAAGATATCAACTTCATTTAGATGGAATAGAATCACCATTATTTCACTCCTGCTGTCATTATGTAGTGTTCACAACTCACTAGAGCCAAACTATTCATCATTAATATAGTATCATCATCTTCCTTCTTTTTTCTTTTTAATTTATAAGGAATAAGTTCTCATAACTTAGGCTACACTTTCGTTTTCATCTCGTTTCCTATATAACAACAACGATGGTGTAAGGTGTTAATCGGACACTTCGTATGATTGCTGACAACAAACATTTTGCGTTGCGGGACTAAAAACACGTCAAGCAAAATTGGTAACCACACCTTTACATTGATATGTTTATCTAGCAGAGTAGTACGTAACTACTTATTATCAAATTTTAATACTTAGTAGGTGATATTGACTATACAACAACTTAACCCTTTGTATGTTTGTGCATGCAATTCAAATTTGGAGTTTGATTAGATTGAGGATACAGATAACCTGGACATTACGGAGTATATTACTATATTTATGGGAGTTAATTGCTATGTTATTTATTCTATTACGGTGTCATTAATTAAAATGTCAGTATAATGTTGCATTTACCATGGTTACCAATAAAATATCTGGTCAAAGGTTTTATAAGATTGACCTTTGACCCGTAACTCTATTCGTTCCCAATATACGCGTGACGTACTGACAACGACAAAGATTAAAACAAGATATATTTATTTAAACTGTAAACACGAATTTATGTTTTTTTGATATTGAATTAAACAAATCTGATAGGTAAGACTTTTTTAATTTTGTACAAGGTAATATTGTTTTGCTGTAACAAGTGACAGTTTCAATTTTCATAAAAATGATTTGAGAGTCATGTCATCATGTGTATATATACTTGGTGCCTCGTGAGTTTGATTAATACTACCTCCTCATTGCGCAGTAAAATTAGGTAGTTCTAGTAAGATTTCCGGAAGATGATAAATGAACACGATGAGTTAAGGGCTTAACGCTTCATATTTCGAACAAATATGGGTTGATTTTTGCTAAAATGTTTTAAGAATGTGGGTAAGATCGGGTCATGCTAAACAGTTAGAAACCATAACTGAACCTATAGACTATCAATGCTGCAATACAAGGCTACAATACCTTCACGATCTTAGGTCAATTCATCAAAAATAACTTGGAGAACTGAGGGTTCGCATTTCATTCAAAAACCAGCAAAGTTGGTGACAACAACATTGTGTCACTGTAGAATACTTGCACAGGTCCGATTTCCACTGTTGTTAAATGGTCTTCGATATCTCTTGTTTCTTCAATATGCAACTTCTTTGATTCGGTCGGGATGAACAAGTGTTTGGGACAGAAACTTTCAGGCGAGTAAACACAAAGTAACAATAATAAACACTGATAAGAACTTGTATATGAAAACTCAGAATTAACAGGAATGAATCGTTTTTGGATTGATTATAATGATCGATTGAATTGAATGATTTACAATTGATTGAATTGTAGTGATTAGAATTACATATTCCTAAGACCTATTTATACTATATGAATCGGTGCCAATGAACAAGAGGCATACCGATTCATATAAAGTAGTCGACACAATATTTTCTAAACGTTACAACATTTAACACCTAAACGGTTATATTTGATATCTATGACCCAATCCATATAAAGTTTCTGTATATACCGAAACTTAACAAATACATAACATATAAAACACTAAACTACCCTAACTTTGTTTCTATAACATTAAGGTCCAAGATTCACCCCCCTAATGTTATAGACGACAATCATGTCTTCTTTACTTGACTCCATAACAATATGGGTTCATCGTCAGTTTCATAAATGAGATGTGCTTGTTTCTCCTTGTCTTTCTTCTTCCATTTGGTGCATTCGTGTGCAACATGACCGAAGTCACCACATTCATAGCATCTCATTTTATTCTTGCTTTGTTCTCCTTGCCTTGTATCTCTTTTTCGTCCTTTTCCTACTTTGTTAAAGTTTCTTCCTCTTCCTTGATTGCTTGAACTTGCCATCAAAAGTTTGTCTTGATAATTTTCCGGTTTATCTTGACTTGTGAGTCGTTCTTCGAAAGCAATTAATCTTCCAACGGCTTCTTCAAACAACATTTTGTCTAAATCTTGACATTGTTCAATAGACGCCACGATAGGTAGAAACTTCTTTGGAACAGAGTTAAGTAGTTTCCTTACTAGCGCCTTATCTTCCAAAGTTTCATCAAGGCTTTTAAACTTGGCCTTTATACTACTTAATTTTCCTCCATAATCACTTACTTTTTCGTTTGGTTTCATCCTTAGCGTCTCTAGTTCACTCCTCAAGGTTTGTAGTCATGCCTTTTGAACAAGATCGGCTCGCAAATACTTGACTTTGATCGAGTCCCATACTTTCATTGTAGTCGGGTACTGTGCAACTTGCATTAAAACATCTTGTGGCAATGTTTGAAAGATCATTGCCAATTATGTGTTTTCCTTCTTCTCGTTTGTTGCTTCTATTTCTTTTGCAACTATCGCTCCCCAAATACCATATGCCTTCAATATTGTCTCCATCATAATTACTCATGTTGTGTAGTTTGTTTTGGTTGGTTTTGGACATTGAAGTTCTATGTTGTGGTCACGTGTAGTTGTGGATGGTTCCCCATTTGTCATCCTTCTTGCTTTCTTACTTGCTTCCTTTCTTTCTTACATGTGATCGTATGATCGGTTCGTACTTGCTTTGAAACACAAAGGTTTGTCTTGCTTTGATCAAGATTGGTCTTTCTTACTTGCTATGAAATACTAAAGTGTCTCTTTGACCAAAAATTGATCTTTTTACTTACTTTGAAACACTGACTTTTTTCTTACTTACTTACTTTGAAAACACTAGAGTTTGCACTTACTTACTTTGAAACTCTAACGTTTTCCTTACTTACTAGAGTTTTCTTACTTACTTCGAAACACCAAGGTTTCGTTAAACACTAGGTTCCTTAAAAACGATAGGTTTCTTTCTTACTTCTTACTTTGTGAAGCACAAGGGTTCGGATTCTTGCTTCTAGTTTTGTAGTTTATTAATCTAAAAAATATATATTTTTTGTTTTTTTAAATAAAAAAATACAAGACTTAATCTTACTTTCTTACTTTCTAACCTATTTATATAATTCTAATTTTAACATTGAAATATATAAAGTGAAAGCGAGAAGCACTTATTCAAAAATGATCACTTACAATCACTTTCTTCCTGTGGTCGCTACAAAAGGTTGTACAATAACCAATCGCCTTTTATTCTTGCTTTTGAATCGATGGCCACTTGCATACGTTCTTCCCTGGATCGATTAACTCTTGCGCTGATACCACTGTAGAATACTTGCACAGATCTAAATTCCACTGTTGTTAAATGGCCTTCGATATCTCTTGTTTCTTCAATCTGCAACTTCTTTGATTCGGTCTGGATGAACAAGTGTTTGGGACAGAAACTTGCAGGCGAGTAAACACAAAGTAACAATAATAAACACTGATAAGAACTTGTATCTAAAAACTCAGAATTAACAGTAATGAATCGTTCTTGGATTGATTATAATGATCGATTGAATTGAATGATAATTCTAATAAGTAGATATACAATTCAATCAATCGTAAATCATTCAATTTTTTATTTTTTTTATTTTTTTATTTGTTCAAAAAAAAATTTGAATGATTTACGATTGATTGAATTGTATATCTACTTATTAGAATTACAGATTCTTAAGACCTATTTATACTATAAAGTAATCTACACAATATTTAACACCGATTCAACATTTAACAAGAGGCATACCGATTCATATAAAGTAATCGACACAATATTTTCTAAACGTTACAACCTTTAATACCTAAATGGTTATATTTGATACCTATGACCTAGCCCATATAAAGTTTCTGTATATACCAAACTTAACAAATACATAACATATAAAACACTAAACTACCATAACTTTGCTTTTATAAAATTAAGGTCCAACAGTCACATTGTCACTTTCAAACAAGTAAGTCACTTCAGCAATATCCTTTTAATTTGCAAGCATGGAGACAGCATAAACATGTCATGTTTGATTTCCCCTTCAAACAAACAAACCACCGAAAGTATTCGATACCTGTTCACCTTTATTGTAGCTTATTAATCTCTTCAAGTTAATGTATAGCAAATCAATATGTTGCAAACTTGTGTCTTTTTCTTATTAGAGACGTAGTCTATTAAGGCCCTAATATTTCATGTTAGAGTTGTGGATTCGGTTTGGTACTTTTGGCACGGTAGTTTGTTATTTATTATTCGCGTCTGACAAGCCATTTGTTGTTCAAGACTCAAGCACCTTTGAGGTGTGTTTCGCATCTTTGGTGTTTAGGCATGGAGGTATATATGGTGCCTTAGTCAAGTTAGTTGGCTTTATGATGTTGTTAGGTCTCTAATGTCGTTTTTTGGAGCCATGACCTAACATGGTTTTTTTGGAGTGGTGTTACAACGGGTTATTTTCGACTGTGTACATTTTAGTTGGTTTCTTGTTTGAGGTCGGCTTTCATGTACGTGATCTCTTGGTGTCTTTTCTTGTACTTGCTACTTTCAATTGGTTACATATTTACGGATAAAATGCTTTGTTTTGTGTTTTGTATACATGTATCTTGTGACTAACGGTCATTGTTAGTCATAATCACGTGGGGTTACAACCGGGACAAAGCTTTTTGACTAAATTACAGTAAGATTTTGGAATTTAATCATTTGCACAACTCTCTTTCAAAAGGTGACTTTTTTATCAGTGGAAGTGAGTGAAAAGCTAGCCTCCACTAACCCTCATATATGCCTTCTTGTTACAGGACTTTGTGCACAAGTTACAATCGTTCATGCGGCTTTTGTTCATATATTTGGCAATTATAGGAATTATTGGTCTCCCGAGCAAAAGCACATGGTTAACGACAAATCGACAATCACGGTTTTTGTATATAAAATATCAACAAATCATGTTAGCAAGAATTTTACAGGGTAGTTTACACAGATCATATATATTTGGACATGGTGGTTAAAGACTTAAAGTTATAGGTGGTAATTTGTAATTAAAATCAAAGAAATAGTTAAATAGGTAAATTTTTAAAAGATTTAAGTATATTTTGTTCTCATTTTTTCTTTTTTGAAATGAACATCTATTGACCATTTATAAGTTAAATGGTCATTAATAGGCACATGTTTTTTTCTCTAAATTGAAAAAGTTTTTAATGAAAATTTTTTAGATATTTACTTAAATAAAAATGAGTTGTTACGTTTGATATTTTTTTTTAATCGTTTAGGTATTTCCTAAAGCGATTCGTATAACATGAGCACGTTTGGCCCGTGCCCGTTTAAACTTGTGCCCATTGGGCTAGTGCCCGTTTGACCCGTTTCCCGTGCCCGCCCGGCCCGCCGATTTTGCCATCTCTAAGTCTTAAAGTTATGATATGTGCAACACGTATAAAAACGGATTGAAATGTATAAAAACGAACGAAAATGGATAAAAACGGACGAAAACATATAAAAACAGATAAAATTGTAAGACAACGGATAAAAACGTATAAAATCGGACGAAACGTATACAAACGTAAGAAAATAGACAAAATATGAAAACAGTATGAAATAATAATAAAATAAAATAAAATAAAAAGTCGTATGAAAACGTAAAAAAACCAAATTTTAAATTATTTACTAACGTCCGTTAATATATGATAAGAAAATTCATACCGACACAAAAAAAACAAGAAAATTTAGGATGTTAAAATGCAATAAGAGTTTGCCATCACATCTTATTCGGTAAGAGGATAACCTCTTACCGCATCTTACTAAAAAAAAAAAAAAAAAAAAAAAAAAAACAATCTTTCCATTTTACCATGTTCGACTGGTAAGTTACAAAAGACGATAAGATGTTTATACAAACACACCCTAAATAAACAAATTTTTCACCGAATGATAAACAAACCGTTTCATTGAACATCCAAAACAATTTTATAGACGTACCAAGTATAATCACAGTGCGTATATATTTTAGGTCGGTCAAAGGAGAATTAAATTATTAAAGTTTGACTTTCCCGGTGACAGCAGATGCCAATTTTCTATTGGCCTGAGGACTTTTTCACAAGTAGTACGCATACAGCAATATTCAATTCAATATGTACACGTATATGATTGTGTTGAATTTGTATTTCGTATTTGTTAACCTGTTTTTATCTGGTATACAAAACAAGTTTAATCTTAGTTACATCAAAGCGCGTTTTAAAGACTTGACGAGTGTGTGATTTACTTGTCCGTTTTTGAGAGAGCTATATACAAAGGCGTGCAATGTGTGTACTTGTAGAGCACTCTAATGGAAAAACGTTAAAATAAACATTATAATTTTGGAATATATTTATAACTTTGGTTATAGTATACATTTTTAAAGTAAATAGTTTTCATTGTACTTTTAAGATGGTTAAAGTTTAATCAAATCTTTATTTCTTTATTTCTAAGGCATTATGTCCAATAAGTACATCGAGTTTACATAGCACCTCCCATAACTAAAGTGCCAGCCCGGTTTTTGGCATAACGAGGAAAAGTTTATAATTAATAAAAAAATTTGTTTTATAAAAATATTTTGATTATGTATAAACTTTTTAAAGCTTTATAAACATCTTATAATTCAAATTCATTAAGTTATAAAGATGTTCAATATCTTAAACTCTTTCATGTTACACAAGCTTAAAATGAATCATCATTGTGTTTTACAAGGTTTAAGACCTCTTCATCTTTTAAGAATTTTTTATAAATCACCATTGTAGATGACTTACGTAGAACAATACTGAGTTCAAAGAGATATTCTAGTCTTTTTACTCAAACATATTGAACACAAATTTATGATACTACAAGGCAGTCACACGCTTATATCTTCGAACATTATAAAAGAAAACGTTTATTGTTCTCCACTAGTTGTAAAAGTCAATCATTTGACAGATAAAGAAGAACGCTACTTTTATGTAAGTAGGATTGATACTTTAGTACAGGAAGTACAAACATAAATGATATAAAGTCAAATGTGTGATGTAAGAGGTTTTGTTATATATCTAACACTACATGTGTTATCACCTACCAAATATGCTATATCCTACAAACTCACTTATGCGTGAAACTAGACATATTATCAACTCTTACGTTGTTCAGAGTGCTATTTTGGGAGTTTTTAGATGTGCATTTCTAAAGCAACTAATCGTATGTAGTATTTAAGAATTGAGAGAGGATAACAAAAAACGATTGTTTAAAGGACATTTAAGAGATTGTTGTAGAACAACGAGCCTAGTAGCACAATAAGAATAATAAGCAAGAGTATATAAGTGAGTATGGAAGAGAAAGATAGAACTTGTTATTGGTGTATTTTCACATTACATTAGGTGCCTTTATTTATAGGGACCTTAACATGAATGGTATTAATTACAATATTAGATGTTACAAGACCAATTATAAAGATGGAGGTTACAAGTTAAGGATATTAATGTGATGATGAATGTGTACAATCAATATAATAAATATTCATAACATTCCTCTTTGATTGTACATCATTCAAAATACGCTTCGACATCGCCTCATTAAAACATTCTAGGAAAAACTCGATGGAGAAAACCATAGCTAAGGAAAAAGAGTGCAGTGTGTATTATTCCCCTCATAATCACTTTACTTGAGCTCATTAAAATGCCGCATTCCGATGCCATATACCAATTTATTAAATGTTGACGTAGAGAGTGCCTTAGTAAATAAATCTGCTAGATTATCGCTTGAACGAATATTTTGAACAATAATATCGCCATTCTTTTGTAAGTCATTAGTGAAAAAGAACTTCAGTGAAATGCGCTTGTCACCTTTAATAAACCCTTCCTTCAGTTGAGCAATGCATCCCAAACACTTTATCGGCTTGCTTCATGTATCGCTAGAATTTCTGCATGGTTGGATGAAGTCGTTGAGATCATCTGCTTAATTGAACGCCATGAAATTGCGGTTCCTCCTCTTGTAAATACATATCCAGTTTGAGATCGATTATTGTGAGGGTCAGACATACTAGAAGATATGTACTTTTCTTATATAACTCAAATACCTCTAATCAATATCCTATAAGATATGGACATCCATATTATAATTATCCCTAACACTCCCCCTTGGATGTCCATTTGAGGATTATGCTCGTTAAAACCTTACTAGACAAAACCCGAGGGACAAAATTCTAGTGAAGGAGAAAATATATAATTCCTTTATACATTCGAGGATGTTGCCTCAAAAAAAAAAAAAAAAAAAAAAAAAAAAAAAAAACTTGCTGGAAAACCATATGGGAAAAACCATGGTCAAGGGAAAAAGAGTGCAACGCGTATCTTCTATCCCCCTGATGATCACATCACTTAAATCTCTTAGTTGGTGCAATCCAATATAATAAACCAACTTCTTTAATGTCAATATAGTAAGTGTCTTGATAGAATATATGTTTGATTCTCATATAAACAAGTGTTCTCTACTTAACCTTCACATATCAATAAGGATTAAACGTATGTCATACTTATCATTATACGAGTACATCCTCGTACTTCACAAGTTATATAGTATCAATGAATGCAAAGTAAATGATACATTATATCATTTATGACCACTAGTGAGAACAATCAATTTTTTATATACATTTAACTATGACACCTATTAATCGATATTTTGATCATCATCTTTATAAGTAAAGGGGTCTTTCTTCATCAATTGACCTCATAAACATAAGTGTCGTTTATCTATATAAAGATATATAGCATATTTCTTTAGCTTTCATTATGTACAATGATTTCATCTTTAAGATGTTTAATTGATAAAACAAGATAAAACTTTGTATTTCATTTCAAGGTATTCAATCGTCTTGAAAACTTCCTCATGAGTTTCATTCACATTTACCTCATCAAACCATATGTAACTTATACCATATTCAAATACAAATCGCTTTAAAACTAACATGGGTAAATTTTGTTATTTCAATGGCTCATTTTAAACCAATACCATATTGCCTTTCACTTATATAGTGATTTATTCAACTTGATCAAGTGTTATTCTTAAAAACTTTCTTATATGCTTTCAGCATTTTAAGTCACGAGACATGCTTCATGCATTTTATATCCCTCATGGAATCTCAACTTCAAATGAGCTCTATTCATTTTCTTTTAGACGCATATCAATTATTTATCATATTGCCAGACTTATACAATATTAAAATACATTATTGGATCCACCACATGTCATAATTTAATTTCGCTACCTCATAATGACAGATGCATATCCAATAAGTTTACACATTTATGTATACTGACTTTAAGTCCCAATCACATGTCTCATCACACGAGACTTCAATCCTTCATTATTTACTTGCGTCATTAAATTTAGCCATTCATTAATCCAAGATCCTCACATTCATTTTAGCGCTATATTATTTACTTGCATAATCATTCATATGTAATAGTACTATCGACGTCGATTTATTTATTTTTGATTCCACGCTTTACTAGACATTATATTCTATCATTTGTTGAGATCTCAAAGTTTTTCACATACCCGGGGTTTTCAATAACCTTCATGTCTAGTTTCTCTTTAAGAGACTATTATGGGGTCTTTATTACCTCGATTCGAACATTTTAACTTTCTTGCTCCATTTCATTTATTCATTCGAGGACCTTTACTTAGAATCGATTAGTCTATCACGCCGCAGATGTGCCATAGACTTACTACTAATAATTGGTTTTACTGGTGGGACACACATTGTAATCAGAGCATAGCAGCGTATATATGATATAGTAACTTTCTTTAGGTCACTAGACATGTCTGGCAATTACTAGATCTGGAATATCAATTGTCCCTTGAACTTCAAGTTCATATTCATTAGTGTGAGGATCAACATTTATATTATCGTAATTCATTCCAAATTTCTCGCTGCTCATTCTCCCCCTGAATGAATTATCAATTTCAACATCCTAAACTTATGTGCGTTGTGGTGGATTTATAATAAGAAAGGTCGCACAATTACAAAATCTCACTTAGGAAGTATGGTTTGTGTTCAAACCCATTCTAATGGGGGGATTCATTATAAATTGTTGGCAAGATGCGAATTAATATTTTATAACATGCCCCATAAACTAAGACGTTTGTTCTCATAATTATTGGTTTGCAATCAACTGAAGACGTTTTATAAACATTCAACAAAAGCAATTCGTGTATGAACATGGGTTACAAAATGTCCAACACTTATTCCAATAATTGGCCAATACTTAGAAGTATTCACCACCAATCTCAAAGATATATTTAAAAAAGCATGCTCGCATATGATAACTCTAGCCATTAATCACGTTAACTTTAATATGCGTCTTTGATAATCATTTTGACAATGCATCGATTTTAAAATTCAAAATGATCTACATGACAGATGTATAGGCCTACATACATCCTCGTTATATTCTTTCCAAAACTTTATAAGTATGGTGGTGATATATGAACAATTAGCTTCCATTCTATTGAGAACAATCAAATCTATTTTTGAAGAATCTTATGGTTCTTCTATACATTTCACATCATCATTAAGCCGGGATGATCCAACCGGTCATGCCAATTACTACAATAATCTTGGTTCATAACTTATACTTTATGACCACATATACCTCAATTGCACTCTATTTTATATAAAAGTTAAATGATACGTAAAGCTCAAATTTCTTTGATTAGCTCTTTTATGTCTTTCTCACAGTTGTAGATAATATTCAAATTCTCATATAGCATTGTCTATATACAAATAACTAAAGCAAATTTAAGTTCATAAGCCAATTTGATAAAACATATAATATTAGTTGCAGATAAACAAGACCGTGTCAAGATCTTAACCTTGTAAGGGTATATCACAATATGTTAATGTTACATGGTACATTCACCAACCTCAAACATATAACGAAAATTAACTTACTCATGTTAAGCAATAGAACAAATCTCCAATTAGAGTAAAAACCATCAAAAGCAAAATATCTCCAACTACTACGCAAAATAACCAACATATACCTCAAACAAAAATATCTTTTCCATCACCATATTAATGGGTAAGTTATAATATATGATAATATCTCCAAGAGCGAGTCATTGATTTAGGATCCTAAACTATATTATGCAGAAGTACTAATGTGGGATAATTAAAGTTGAACGATAATCTTCTTGACTTCACATGCACTTCATACATATACACAAGGCCCGATTCAAATAATTAGCTTATATGTGTCATATTCTCAATTAATAATTTCAGCAAGTAATGACCAATTTAAATAAGACACAAATTAAATTAAAAGTTGAATGAATATATTACGTACACTGTTATCAT
>CM040246.1:157809872-157845473 GCA_022545495.1 Chrysanthemum lavandulifolium
ATGATTAAACCGGAAATAGATTCTTTCACGTGATTTTACTAAATCAAGAGAAACCGTAAACAATCACCCAAGTCGCTAGAAGATAATGCACCAGTCGCTGGCACCTAATTCGCTACACCACCAAGTCGCTAAAGTCCCAGTCGCTAGACAAATGCAAGTCGCTAAGTAGTAACTCGCTAAGCCTCAAGTCGCTAGCAAAATTTTGGCGAGAATTCGCTACTCAGTCGCTAAAGATTCAAGTCGCTAAAAGCAACTCGCTCTGGACAAGTCGCTACCACTGAGTCGCCACCCGTGATGGAGAGTCCACTACTTGTCTTCGTTAATCGCTAGGTCTAAGTCGCTAGCTCCAAAACTGTAACTCGCTACAAAATTGTGAAGCAAGTCGCTACGAAGAAAGGGATCCGTATCTCAAGTCGCTAGCAAGAAAAACCACATAAACATCACTTTTCAATCCAAAAACAACCCAACCAAGATGATTCAAGCTTACCAAATGAAAACCTAAACACTTGTGATGATTCTAAACATAAAAGTACTAACAAAATCCAAGCTTTAACACAAGAAATCAACCAAATGATGCACAAACCACTAAACTTTTCAAACTCAAAAAACCACCTAAAAACCACTAGAAATCCAAAGATGTGCACGATATGATCTAACCATGGCTCTTGATACCAATTGTAGGATATTGGTTTTCACATACACATCAAACCATAACACAAAGTGGCGTATGAATGGAATTCTAGAGAGAGAAAGTTAGAGGTTTAGGGAACTTAGTGAGAGAAAGTGAAAGATATTATTATGAGCTCCAACTCTCTACCTTGGGAGGTAGAGAGTATTTATAGTCTTACATAAAACGCCACACAACAGGCATGGATCGTGCATCTGGTGGGTAAAGACCCGTCAGTCCTCCACGGTGATACATAACTAAATACTACTTAACTTAAAATAACTATGACTACGAGCTTTCTAACGATTACATATACTTGGGGTGACCGACTTTTAATACCGGAATTTCTAATTCCTAACAAGTAATAACTTCAAAGTCTGATGAATAGCTTGAAGCTTTTGTTCTAGCATCAAATTTTCATTTCAAAACCTTTTCTTTAGTTGTTAAAGCTTGATGAGAGGTAGTTTGTTAAAACTAGTTTGGATACCGTAGCGTTCGTGGCGTTGGCCGAATATGATTATACTTTGGCGATAGCAAGATTTTTCGATGCATTACTTTTAAAGAAGGAAAAAGAATGTCCAAGAGGTTATTAATTGAAAATTGGTTTGTTTTCTTACTTACACATTTAGTAACATAATAAAAACTTTTATAGCGGGGTCTCTGCGATTATATGTTTTCATGTTGCTAACTTAACACATGGCGATAACAATGGAACAATGCAGCGACGATATGGCAGCGATGGTCAACGATATAACTATTCGTTTAGGACGTGTAATATTATATATCGTTTAAACATACAAGGTGTATCCACATAGCGTTTTAGCACCATATAGTGGTGTCTATATTGCTAAATTGTGGTAGTAAATAGTGGTCCGATTGCGTGGTCGAAAATGGTGGTGTCGAAGTGCACTACATAAAAGATTGGTTTCATGATTGCTTAATGATTTGTAAATCTTATTTAGTAGGTGTTTTAAAAAGAAATATAAGATTAGATGATTTATGCGTTATTACTTTATACTGTGTGATATATTAAGTATCTTTTGAGTGAAGAGTATTTAATAATATCATTATTTAGTGGGTGTTTGAAAGATTTTAAATGATAAAATGATTTATGCATTATTGTTTTGTACCATTTGATATATTAATTGTACTTTGGTGATGGGGTATTTTAATTATATTATTAATTATTTATAAATTTCATTAATGAGTGTTTTAATGAAAAGAAAAATTAGATGATTTATGTATTATTGTTTTGTACCAAGTGCTATATTAATTGTACTTTTGAGTGAAATATTTTAATGATTTCATTAATTCTAACGTTAATATCGTGAATATTCTGAGTTAGATGATTTATCTGATATTGTTTTGTACTAAGTCTTTATATTAATTATCTTTGGTTCTGAGTTTAGTGGGTTCTTTTATTAGAAATGTTTTTTCTTAAAATTTTAAGACTTCTATATTTAGAATGTCCTAAACACTTTATATAGTAGTATAGATGACTTGGTGATTATGAACAATAATAAAAGTGTAAACTCAAAAGGTCTTTCAAGACTAATTGCATTCATATGCTTTCAGACGGGACACTCCGAAGGATATCTTCATATGTTTCCGCATATTAAACAAAGTCAAGCATGTGAAATGTGCACACATTGTTACAAAATTCAATTTACTAATTGACTCGGTCGAGCTTTTGCTCGATTCAACTTTGTTTCTTCTCCAAGCCAGCTTTTGACATTGACCAAACAAGATGTGTGAACATCGGTAAAAATGTGATAACCTTTTTATGCACTCCACCTTCGGTTCCACATGCATTTTATCAACTCAATATATTCCTTTTTGACAACTATTAGAATTACACTTTGAATTGTCAACTTATTACGAAATGTTTTAGAAACTAAATTGCCAACAAATCATTATTATCATAACAAATAAAACCAAAACTAGCAAATCATTATCACTATATCTACACAAACTGAAATTGCTACCTTAGTTTATTTTGTTTTTCTAGTCAAAACCAGTTCTAGACATAATTAGATTAAAACAACAAATCACTAGTTATGTTCCAGCATAAATACAGTTCTCTCTAGTAGCTATAGTTCACCCTTTTGTTCAATAATACGAAAAGGTGGCAGAAGGGAATTTGTCAAGAGCATGTAACACCTCTTTCATATGTGGTCTCTTTTGTGGGACAGGTGATATACAATTATAAGCTACTCTCAACAACGCCAACAATGCATCCTCTTTGCCTTCCATGTTACCACGAATCGCCACGTCAACCATTCGCAAGACTTTCTTCTTCTCGTCAACCGTCAACGTGGAGCTCCACGTCATGCCAGCTGGCCCAAACTCGTCCGATACAATAACCTTTCCGGTTAGAAGTTCAAGCAACATCACACCATACGAGTACACGTCCCACTTCGGGTTCGGCTTTATGCTTCTAAGGGACTCTGGTGCGTAATATGGAGAAATGCAGCCCATGGCACTTGGGCTTGGGCTTAGGTTTGACCCAATCACAATGTCCACGAAACTATCCCGAGAGGCTGTTGATCTCATGCTACCAAAGTTGCGGGTTGATCCACCCACTTTGCAACTTTGATTTCCTACAACTAATCTCTCAAGCCCGAAATCTCCAATCTTAGGCTCCATATCAGACCCTAATAAAATGTTACTAGGTTTAAGATTCCCGTGCACTTGCTTCTTTTCATGGATATACAATAACCCACGGGCCGTGCCTTTGGCTATCTTGAGCCGTACCTCCCACGGTAGCGGACAAGGCGACGATCCAACCTTTCCTGCGAAAAGTACAGTCAAGAAAGCATGTCAATGATTTGATACAGCCAGAATAAAAAGTTCTCTAACATCTATGAACATTGTAACATGTACACTTTTTTAGTAAATATATAATTAAACGTGATATTTAATAAAAAACCTCATGGTCTCATGAACACAACTCATACAAGCACCTTTAATGCTATCGTACGCCACGAGTCAAAAGTAAACAAATGAGAACAACCGCTACGTGACAGTTGACTTGCGATGCATGAGCATGAGACAGTGCATTAATCAAACAAAGGGTTTAGTTACAACTACTCCATCCTCGGTCCCAGTCACCAGCTCATTTTAGCGATACTAATGTTGTAAAGCTAGATTGCGCATGTGCATGTTGAAGAATATAGTGGAAATTAATATGAAATGATTCATAGAATAATTCAAAGGTAAGGATTTATATTTTCTAGATCTTGAATATCATAAACTAATCTCTTTTAACATTCCAAACTATCTAATTAATGGAACTTGATATAATACAGTTGGGTGCTAAAGGGAATTATTATTATAGATTACTACAATCATAAAATCTTTTAAAAGAGATCAGTCAAACGATTAATTATACCGAGTCAAAGTTTGTTGAATGTGGTTACAAACATCCTAAATTTGGTCTATTGAGCGAAACTACAGATCAGTAGTTTCACACTGGTTCTGTAAATATATCCCCACACATTAATTATTGTGACACTAGAGAAACCTTTTTGAGTGCAAATCTAACTTTTTCTATTTGTCACCTATATCACATAATTGCTACTTTTACTCCAAGCCCACCCTTTTGTGCTTCGTTCCTAGCTAGACAGGCTGTTCCAAATTATATATAACGATTACTACTTTACTAGTAGTTTGTAAAGAAAAATTAAATACTTTTTATAAAAGTTGTAGTGACAAATGTGAATGTGCACACTTGGAATAGTAAATTACGCATAAAGAGAGAGATAGATGACTCACTATAACGTGCATCGGCTAAACTCCCATAAGGAACGTAGTCGTAAATAACAAGCTTCTCATCCACACCCCAATAAAATCCACGGACTCTAATGAGGGTTGGTCATGGCACCACCATGATGACCCAACGCGGTTCTCAAAATCCCTAAACCGTTCCAACCCACTTTCACCAATCCGTCTAACCGCCAAAGCAGTGCCATCTTCTAACACCGCCTTGTATATTATACTCGACCCAGTGGCCCCAAGTATATACGCTGACGCCTTTAATAACGTCTCGAGTTCCAACTCCTTTTCGCCCCCGTCAACCGTTACCAACCCCTTCTTCTCCACTTCCTTCCTTGCTGAACCAAATTTACCCTTTGCCATTTCCGCCATTTCGGTCTCATCCGACCCCGAGCTTGAAGCTTCACTCAACTGTTCTTCGCCTTCACTGCTTCGCCTTTTCATCAAACATCCCCAGTCGAACTCCTTACTCGAATCTTTCTCGATACTTTGACCATTATTCTCCCCGCCCCGTTGTCGTCTCTTCAATATAAAAATAAAAATCATGGCTAAAACTGCGACAGCCGCGATATCTCCAACCACGATCCCGACTATCGTACTTGTTTTAAACTTGCTTTTCTTCGAACCGTTTGAACTGTCCGATGAAACGCCTGAACTAGACGATGGGATAGTTTCTGGGATACCCGCGATAGCGGGCGGATACGGAGTTGCATCGGATGATATATTCGGTGGATTCGATATAGAAGAAGGTACTACACATAAATTCTTCAATGGTTTCCCACAAAGTTCCATATTTCCAGTAAACATTGCCTCATCTTGGTTAAAATAAACACTAGATTCCGGAACAGCCCCCGTAAGATTATTAAATGACAAATCAATAGTCGCGTTTGTTGGCAGTTTGTTCGCAAATTCGGGCGTGATCTCGCCCGAAACATTGTTATGCGAAACGTTAAAATAAGTAACTTTGTCACTACCAAAATCTTTTGGTAATGACCCGTTTATTAAATTACTCGAAATATCTAAAATTTGAACAGTACTAAATCCATTAGGAATCTCACCGTAAAAATAATTACCCTTTAACGAAACAACGGTTAAATTTGCTAGTAATGCAAGATTCTGAGGTAATTTCCCGTTAATAAGTTATTCGACACGTTAAGATATCGAAGACTCTTCCATCCACCAACGAACCCGAATATTTCACCAGATATTAAGTTATTCGACACGTCTATAGACTCGAGCTCAGGTGCAGTATATAAAGACAATGGGATCGAACCATTAATCGAGTTTTTGATAAGTTAAGTTCTCTAAGGTGTTGAATTAATCCCATATTGGCGGGAAGGGAGCCCGTGAGGCCAGAGTTAGCAAGCGATAACCTGGTGACACGGGCTTCAGGGTCGTTTGTGAAATTTTCACAAACGACTCCGTTCCATGAACATGGAGTTACGTCAGAGTAACTCCATGTGTCTAGAACATGTAACGGGTCGTTTAAAATGTTGGATTTGAATGAAAGTAAGATGATTCCATCAATGTTGAGACCAAAAGATTGATGGATAATTAGTAGAATGAGAAATGAAAGTTTGTTAAGGGTGGCCATGGTGTTTTCAGAGAATGAATCGCATGTTATTTATGGGTTGTTGAAAGAATGAGAGTTGTGTGAGATTTATGACAACTATGAGTACAACCAGAATACCATGTGAATGAAGAGAGAGTAATGAGGGAGAATTAAACTACAAATAAAGTAACAAATATACTTTAGGTTTT
The DNA here is from genome assembly GCA_022545495.1 of Chrysanthemum lavandulifolium. Taxonomy (NCBI): domain Eukaryota; kingdom Viridiplantae; phylum Streptophyta; class Magnoliopsida; order Asterales; family Asteraceae; genus Chrysanthemum; species Chrysanthemum lavandulifolium. The sequence continues at coordinate 157,816,075 of CM040246.1, forward strand.
ATTATAAAATTACATGATATTGACCAAAATACTTTATGATTCGTACTTGCTTCCACCAACATATTGATTCCCTTTTATCTCAAAAAGGATGTATTTACCCATGTAAAAACAAGAATGTGTCCGGTTATGTGTAAAAATCGATATTGCTTGAGAAAATTTTAATTTACTTTTATAGAAAACTCCACAATTTTGTTAGACATTGATTTTTTAAAGTTTAGTTAAAGAGCACGTAAATTGGAGAAATCTTCTTACTAAAAGCCGAGACTAACCTAAAAATGTTTTTTACGCATCTATTATACCGATGGTAATGGCAACACCCACCACGTGTAAAACATCAACTTTAACGCATCATGGCCGTTAGCCCTTCCCACAACCACGCGTGCTAGAACCACGTATGGGGAGGATTTGGTCATCTGCTTGACCGAACTTTTTTGTTTATGCTTGTGTGAGCATTTGTGAAGTACTTATGTATTTAGTGAGATGCGTGGTTCATTTGGTAGTCACTACTAAACATGTTTAGTGTAAGGTTAAATGATGGGATGAATACTAATATCGAGCTAATGGAATGTCGACGGATTTGATCACCGTTACGGGCGGCATCACTCTCCAAATATATGTAACTTAAGCTAATACTACTACGTACCTATCACTTAAGTTAAAAGATTCCATACTCTTACAAATGAAGAATAAGAATAAGACAACATTGTTAAAAAATAACACAAAAACTAGTAATAAAAATAAAACAAATACCCCTTATTAGGTATTGACTTTAAATGTCGATGCCCAATTCAATCATTCTTCTTAGGTGATGTTTGGTTGATGGAATTAGTGTGGGTTCATCAAATGAAAAAATGAATCTTTTGTTTGGTTGTCATTGAGGGCCCACAATTAGAAATAAAAGAATGAAAAATTGATAAATCTCGATCCATTCTATGTTGGTGGGTTTTTATGATTCCATCCAATCAAAAATTTCTCTTTATTCGATAAAATTTTTTCAACCACATATTATCTCTTTTTTTTCTTATTTTCTACATTTTTATTTCCAACAAATACATAAAACTTATTAACCATATATATAATTTAAATATTAATTAATTTTCTCTTCTTTTCTTTCAAATCTTTCTCAAATTCGAATCCAATTCTAATTCTATTTACAAACCAAACGCAACCTTAAAGATTTGATTGGTTGTGATTGAAGCTAACTGTTACTTTTTTTCTTGGTAATTATGATTTCTGAACATTTTGAATGATTAATTTATGAGGTTTGAAACAATTGTGTCACATAATCAAACTGGGTAAACCTTTAATTTTTTTGAAAGATTAACGTGATCGCTTCAAAGTTGTTTACATCTAACAAGAATTGAACTTGAAACATCACACATCTTAAACAACAAGTATTTTACCGTAATATAAGTATAAAGGTGCAATAATGTTTAATGGGTGTTTCGATATGTCACAATCTAATTCTAATCCTAATGTTTTTTGGGCAAAAGAATGTGATTTATCATAAATGGGTAGGGACTAATCGCAACAAAATTTGTCTTCTCATTTATTTAAATATATAATCTCTTAAATGTCCTTTAAACAATCGTTTTTTTTGTTATCCTCTCTCAATTCTTAAATACTACATACGACATACGAGTAGTTGCTTTAGAAATGCACATCTAAAAACTCCCAAAATAGCACATCTGAACAACGTAAAAGGAGTGTTGATGAGTGTGTAAATCTTCATCATTTTGGTCAATCTGATCTATGAAACGTTTAAAATGCTCGATGCATCAAAATCACGAAAATATCTCAAAATTGCATTTTATATGTTTCGGATGCAAAATGTTTAAATCGGATGAAAATGAGCTAAGTTTGCATAATTGGCGGTTTCGGTCCCCAGTTTCAAAGGTTGTCGAGAAATAGTCCTGAGCACTTAATTTAAAGAAAAATCACCAAGGTCCTTTTAAAATCATAACTTGTCATAATTAGTCCTTTGGTGAAAAATGTCAAAGTTTTGAGAAATTACAAGTTTGGTCCTTGAGTTTCAAATTTGGCAAAAATAGTCCTTGGAATTTTGAAAATGTCTATTATGGTCCTTGTACTAATGAAACTTGTCATTTTGGTCCCTTGGAACAACTTTGGAAAATGGCAGATTTGGTCCTTCAAGTTTGGAGAATTTCAGTTTTGGTCCTTGTATTCTGAACCAAGCCATGACCACTGCAACATTTGGACCCCTGCCAAAACCTTGACCCCTTGTTTTGACCCCCGCCAATAATATACTCCTCGGTCAAACTTGGTCAAAGCTTGCTCACGGGTTCCCTTCCCTCATCATCACTGCGCTGCATCCTCCAACACACTCCATCATCATCACACTTTATTCCTACCCTCCAAACACCCCAAGCAAGAAGCATTAAATGCTTTCTCCCCCCTTGCACTCAACCTCTCCAACCTGTGAAACCATTTTCCTTGAAATCCCAAGCTGCCAATATCTATCCCAGTGATCCAATGGCTATAGAAGAAAGTGGGAAATGCTCGGAGAGAGAAAAAGACCTTTGCATATAAATAGAGGAAGAAGAAGGAGAGAAGGAGGCAGTACTTAGTTTTTATTATCTTATGTATGTCGTTTTTAATTTTCCAAGTTTAAATTAGCTTCTGAATTGTAATTCCCAGTTTTATTGTATTAAACTATGCAAGTTTAGTGAATTGTAATTTATTTTAGAATCAACTTCAAGTTCTCTCAATTTTAGTTTTGCATTTTTTTTACTTAAATCGGTTTAAATTTGCTAAAAGCTCAAGCTCAGTAGCAATTCTAATCTAAATAAGCTTTCTAAAGTCTGTAGATAGCTTTAGTAAGCTTAGAAATCGATTTCAAGCAATATTACAATTTGGTCAACAAAAGTCAACCTCTGATTACAAGTTTTAACTAATCGATTTCTTGGCATTGATGGTGAAAATAGGTTGAAAATTTGGTTCGATTCGAGTTTGGGTTGAATGTAGCTTGACTTGGATGGGTAATAGATCTAGGTATGTGTTCTTTGGCTACAAGTTAGTAAAAGTGCTGGACCTCTTGTAAGTACTTGGATTCTCCTCATCGGTTAGAGTAGTATAGATTTAGTAAGCTCGACATGGTTGATTAGTTTAGCTCAATTTATGTGTTAGTAAGTGTATTACATTAGTCATAATTATCTAATAGTTCTAGTTCATTGAATCTGCAGAGTGTCTTGTTGATGAGATGACCGCAATAATTTGATATGTGTGGTTTGATCTGTGATTCTTTGTCTTAATCTCATTAACAAGTCCTAATTAGATGTCACGGAATCTTAAATTGTTGGATGAAAGCTTTGATTCTCGGTTTGAGGTGAATTTGTTCTAAGTTACTATAAAAGTGGTGTTTGGATCATAGGGTTAAGCGAGTTTGAGGATAGTTCGGTGTCAAGGTTAGTAGAACTAGTCTTTCACAGGTCATTTGCATCAATTCTAGTCCATAGATTGCATGCATAATCTCTTAAGGTCAAAATTAGTCTCAAACTGCTCTATGCTCATCTCTCATTGGAATTAATATTGTAGGTTGAATATGGGTTAAGGAGTAGTTAAGCTAGCTTTGAATTAGTCTTACTTTAACACATTACATCAATCTCGGTGCATGAATCGGGATCAAAATTCACTTTGGTCAAAATATTTGAGCCCGACATAAAAAGTCAAAGTTGAAAATTCGGTTTTCCCAAACCTTGGTGGATTTTCATTTCTTGATATTAATCAAGAGTCATAAGATTTTGGATTCAATAAGTTGAGTGGTCTAGTTTCTATAAAGGATTTTTGTGAAATTTTTCCAAACCCTATAAGCTCCAAAACGACTTGTCAAGAGAGCTTAAAATGCCACATCTCACGCTCGATTCTAGCGGGTGTGCGCATGTGTTTTAGAACTCACCACAAACTCATGAGAGCTTGTGTTGGGGTAATTTTTGGTTTACAAGTTCTTAGCGAGGTCTTCTTGAGGTCCACATTTCTATTTTACTGTTTGACTCCTTTGGATAATTTGTTGCATTAGCTTAAAGTTGATAGGTTGAAGTCGTTTGGTGTTAAAGTTAATCAAATCAAATCAGCTTAGATTGCACTCTAGAAGTTTAGTATAGTTGAATTAAGTTGATTTTGAGTTATTTTAGCTTACTTTAGCTTACGCTTTCATTTGGTGTTTGTTTGTGCTCATTTGCTTATTTTAAAGTGCTTTTAATAAGCACTTTTCACATCGACTTCATTTTCTTGCACACTGCATCACTTCTATTATTTTCATAGATTTAGAATATAAATTTAGACTTTTCCTGAATTTTCATAATTTTCCATTCTTGTTTACTATTTTCTTTATTTTAATCGGTTTTAGGTATTTTAATTAGCCTTTATTCCAATTAAATCGGAAAAGTTTCAAAAAATAAGTTTTCATTTTTCATAGGTTAAGATAAATATAAAAAGCAAAAAATAATTTTCAGATTTTTCTTAGTTAAATTTGTAATTTTAGCAATTTAATTAGTTTTAAATAGTTTTTAATTCATAGAAAATAGAAAAATAATCATAAAAATACAAAATTAGTTTTGAAAATTCTCTTTAGTTATTTTAGATTTTCTAAGTCATAATTTCATTTTCTAGCTTTATTTCATATTTTCTTGTATTTTAGGGTATTATTAAATAAGTAAAAATAGTTTTAATTAATAATAATTAGATAAATAGTTTTAAAAATAATTTTCTTTTTCTCAAAATTTTCTCTTATCATTAGGTTTGTAAAATGTCATTTTATATTTTTAGGATTAATATTGCTTCAGTTTCACATTTTCTTTTATGCGTTCGTAGTTTTAATTTAAATTTATAAAGAAAAATCAAAAACATCATTTTAAAAATAGTGATAGCGTTTATTTAATATAATTTATCTTTTAATTTTCTTTCATTTTTCCTTTGTCATTTAATATCAATCATAACCTTCTTCCCGTTCAAATTCACCGATCGCTATCGTTTGGTGATTCGGTCTGCATTCGTTGGGACTTAACGACACAGGGAAACACTATACTCCTCTTGATCTTCATTGAATTGGTTCTAGGCTGTTTGGCTTTTATTACGGTTGACCATTCACAAGTGGTCATTTGCGTGATAAAACTTGGCGGTTTGGACCCGATCAGTGTGCGATGGACCTTCGCACGGTGGTGGTAGTGGTGGCACAGGTTGTCCCGGCGTGGTTCCGTCGGGAAGACGGATATGGGCTGATCCTTGGTTTCTAGTAGCGCTGGTTGTCAGGAGGCTTGGTTAAGCCGACCCACTTTGTTGCTTCTTCCCATGTATGTCACCATGAGCTGACGGTTTGATTTCCTTGCTTTGTCATTATAGTTCTTAGTTCTTAGTGATGGTCCACGGATGGCGCCACTTGTTGATACAAAAGTTAAGCGTTCCTTGTTTGGACTCGGTTCCGATCAATTGGTTCTTAATGCTTGAGACTGCGCTAAGAAAGCAGAAAACAGTTAGGCTTATCGTGGGATTGTCTCCCGATTATCCTCGGCGTGAGTAAGTAATCGGTTTAGGGTTAATGGAGTTAGGGTTTTAGATCGTACCTTTAATGAGGCGAGGATACCCTTTATATATCTGTGAAGTCCTTGTTGGTTTCGTGTTCCCCAACCTTCAGTATCCAGCTTAAGTCGAGACAATTAATACATATCTCATAAATAAGAGATATCCGATATGCAAAACCATAAATAACTTTGGGTTTGGGCCTTCGTGGGCTCAAACCGTTATTGGCTTAGCCCATGCGTACTGGGCTCAATTGCTAGTAGCATTATTGGCCGGGTTCATGACCCAAATACGAACTATACGTCATCAGATAATATGTCTAGTTTCACGCATACGTGAGTTTGTAGGATATAGCATATTTGGTAGGTGATAACACATGTAGTGTTAGATATATAACAAAACCTCTTCATCACACATTTGACTTTATATCATTTATGTTTGTACTTCCTCTCTAAAGTATCAATCCTACTTACATAAAGGGGGGAGTTATTAATACGGTGGCTATGTTTTTATTCATACGGTGGCTACTTTTTTATTTTTTTTTTTTTTTTTTTTTTTTTATTTTATAATTTTGTTTATATCAAAAGCTATAAACACGAAAATACTGGCCTGTAAATATAAAGTTTAATAAACGACGCTTAAAGCTGTAAATCTGAACAAAAGCGACAAAAAGCGTGTTGTCTTGAAAAATGAGGACAAAGGGAATATTCACGACATGAAGTTCGACCTTACGGGTTGAACCCGTAGAATAGTGTATCCTACATAAAAGTAGCGTTCTTCGTTATCTGTCAAATGATTGACTTTTACAACTAGTGGAGAACAATAAACGTTTTCTTTGGGTTGGGTTATTTTGACCCCCATAATTTTAGATTGATTACTTATTTTTTGGTTTTTATTATTATTATTATTATTTTTTTTTATAATTTTGTTTATATAAAAACTATAAACTGAAATCGGAACGATAAATATAAAGTTTAATAAGTCAAACGCTTAAAGCATACGAAATCACAGACGAACCCGACAAAAAGCGTGTTGTCTTGAAAAAGTGGGGACAAAGGAATATTCCTATGATGTGACATCATAGGGGTTCCAATAAAGCACTTCCATTGTTAGCCAAAAGCGTTATACCCCAAATAACGGCGTTGGCGTTATTACCGCAGAAGTGTGTTTGTGTCACGGCGTTGGTCCTTGTGTTACCCCTGCTTAGCGTTAAGGGCGAAAAAAATCAAAAATGTAAGATATTGGATTTCACATACATCAAACCATTAACCAAAGTAGGCGACAAGAGTGTTTTAGAGAGAAAAGTTAGAGGTTTAGGGAACTTGGTGAGAGAAAGTGAAAGATATTATTATGAGCTCCAACTCTACCTTGGAGGTAGAGAGTATTTATAGTCTTACAATAAAATGCCACACATCGGCCGTGGATCGAGGCATACAGTGGGTAAAGACCCGTCCAGTCCTTCACGGTGTTACTTAACTAAATACTACTTAACAAAAAATAACTACGACTACGAGCTTTTAACGATTACATATACTTGAGGTGACCGACTCTTTAATACCGGAATTTCTAATTCCTAACAATCTCCCACAAGGAGGTCACCTCAATCATGTACTAAACTTACATTGAATATAAGCAGATATTACATTAAAATTGTTCTTGCATTCTTGATGTAGTAATTTGTTATGAAGCTCGTAGTCATTGATTCTTCTCATTGCATGTTTGGTTAATCCAGTGGAGGTCTTTATCCGATCCACGTGATAATAGTTTTGAGCCGACTTTTGAGATCATCACCAACAAAAATCTACGAGACATCCATTGTGGTGTTGGTAATATGTGAAGTTGTGACTTTGGACCGACATGCTCACATTACGGATCATGATATCTTCTCATCGAGTAGCGGAAGCTTTCGTTGATTCATGATATTGGCGGCGTAGCGAAGCATGGAGTGAAAATATCGAGTCATTGATGCACTAATCATGATTTCTTTAGAAATGAATGTATTGTGTGAGCATGTGGCTATGGATTGACCGCTTCATTACGATCACCGCAAAGCGTCGGGTGTACACGCATAAAGCAGTTAGCAATAAAGCGCAAGAGTGTCTTTGATCACTTTTGTTGAATTGAGGTACACGCCCACGGTTCCCCGTTGATCATTACAAATCTTGCTGTGATCGGTATAATTAGAAGAATTTCCTTGACGAGGGTTTCGCATTGCTTTAATTGTTCTCAAACCGGGCGTCTCAAAGAAGACAACACGGAGTGAGTGAACCAAATAATTTAAGTCCTCCGATTGATGAAAAGAGATTTGAAAACAATCGTGTGTTGCTCAATAGAAATTGTTTTGCAATACAACGAAGGTTTTATTGAAAATCAATTATCAATCATAAAACACCTTTTGATTTTAAAAATTAGTACACGGTCGATGTGCTAAAGAAAGAGATTTTATGCACAAAGACCGGTTTTCAAAGGTATCCGTCAATCCATAACCCGAACCAGATTCATTTAAAAGATTGAATCGCCCCATTGTTTCATTCGGTTGTCACATGGTTGATCTATTATAATAGATCTCACATGCCACCTACCATGAGCTTGTTTGATGTTAGCTCCGAAGGCTTTCCATCTTCATTGTGAATATGTTTACACATCACTCGGATATTAAGCAATACCACAAGGATAAGCGTGGGACTCATAAGATATAATATCTCTTTCCACATTGTGTGAAACGGAGAGTCTTCATTGAAAGTGTCCTAAAGAGATTTATTGATGATCTCGTGGCTCTAGACTCAATATGTGCATATTTGGATCATGTGTGGGAGACTAGGAGAGGTCTCCTTCTTCAATATCAACAATCTCTAAGAGAAAGTCGATAGATAATGTCGGTTCCCGTGAGAATGAAACAAGTCCTTTAAGAGGAACTTGAGTGGTTTGGAAAGTTGAAGTGCAAGCGTCCTTTGGGTCCATGACGTCTTGTCTTCAATACCGATGTTACCATTAGTAGCATATGAATTGAACCCGGTTTACGCCTAAAGTTGAATATATGGAGGGCTATTTGTTTTCACCCTTTTCTCATTTAATTCTTTTAATTCTTCAACCCCTTGATTGCTTACCGAGACTTCATAGCTAGAACCTTGGTGGGTTTATTCGAAGACTAGTTCGGTCTTAGTCCGCACTCTTCCCATATCTCATTTTTCTCCTTTTATCATCATACCTAAGAACTCTACACTAACTAGCGGATTGTCCTGGTAGATCCCTCAGGTTCTGGCGGATCATGGGAACACATACCTAACCTTATCATCCTTATATCACCGTACATAAAGTAAAGTTGGTCGGTCTATTTGGTATTGTTCATCGCCATTGGAACCAATTGAAAACCAATTGAAAATCAATCCGGATACTTAAAATATATTATCAAAGCATTTTGTACTGAATTGTTTTGATATTTTTAGAACGAGAACTCCCCTCAACATGTGCATCAAGTATTTGAAATCGTTTTGCACATGGAGGCAAGAGAAAGAATTAGCTTCTTTAATAACCATTTTTAAAGATATCAACATCACTTCCCTAATCGAATCAAGTAGTTAAAGCATTTTGGGAAGGATGAGGTTTTCATGATTTTGCTCCCCCTCAATATGTGCATTAAGATTTGAAAAGATTTTTGCACATGCTAGAGGGAACATGCACATTGATATAAATTGATCACGTTTCGGATCTTTGTGGTTTAAGATAGATGCTCCCCCTCAACATGTGCATGGAAAATTTGAAATTGTTTGTCACATGTGGGAAGGAGAGCTTGAACATTCTTATAAAACCATTTACCGAATTGTCAGTTTAAATTCAATTTCAATCACAAATTCTCCCCCGATCACAAATATCAAATCATTTGAGATTTGTGATCTCTGTAGATTTAAATTGCTTTTGAAAGCTTTTTAAGGAGAATTGTGACTTGATTATGAAAAATATTTTAGCTGACAAGAATCGGATATTAAGACTTTAAACTCCATTGATTAAACATGCATGAATATCTTTTGAAAACAATTGAATGACAAATAACTTTTGATTTAATTGAAATCATTCTCCCCTCAATCAATGACATAGGTTGTTGATTGAGAGATAGATATTTTGACAAATAAGTCCGGATGATTATCAAAAATAGAGTCCGAGTTATTTTTCAAAGAAATTAGTTTTCATTAGATGAATGTTAATAGAATCGAGCATTAATTTTGAAAACATGATAAAGTATGGCTCGTTCTCTCTTTGAAAAGCGGTTCTTGCTGAAATGACAATAAACTATTTTCTCTCTGTCTCCCAAAATATATATATATATATATATATATATATATATATATATATATATATATATATATATATATATATATATATATATATATATATATATATATATATTTAAAAATTCGAACAACATCTAAAGTCCCGTGTCATTCTTTGAATGACAACACAAAGACCGTAGATATTGACAAACAAAAAAAAACAAACAAACATAACAACTTGACAATATTTTTAAGATTTTGAAGATTTTTATGGATTTTGAAGGTTTTATATTTTGTATTTTGTTTTTCGAATAGATATATACAAGAGATAGATGAAGATAGACCTGACTCCTCGTCTTCCTCCACGAAGACGTTTGAGTGTTTCGGTTGAAGGCTCTTCAAGCCAAGTCGTGGAAGAATAAACTCAAAACGTTCTCTTGGAAGAGCTTTGGTGAAGATGTGTCGCTAAGCGGTATTCGAGACCTCACAAAATAGAGTTCCACCACACCTTTTTCCACTTGTTCCCCGATGAAATGGTGTCGAATATCGATGTGCTTTGCTCTTGAGTGTTGTACGTTGTTGCATGAGAGAGCAATAGCACTTTTATTATCACGAGACAGAGGATTTTGTTGAATACAAAGCCATAGTCGGTTAATTGAGATCTCATCCAAAGGATTTGAGCACAACAAGATGACATGGCTATGTATTCTGCCTCTAGAGGAAATAGAAGTACTCATTTGCTTCTTTGAAGACCAACTCACAAGCTTATCACCTAAAACCGAGCACCTCGGGCGTACTTGACGAGTATCTTGACATCTGCATGATCGGCATCGCATAGGTCGTTAGTGACATACCGGTGTCCTTGGTACCAAAGTCCCATATTGATGGTTCCTTGGAGATACCGAAAGACCCGCTTAACCGCTTCAAGGTGCTTTTAGTAGGCTTAGCACGGTATCTAGTACACATGCAAACAGCCGAACAAGATGTACGGTCTACTAGGCTGTGAGGTACATCGAGGATCCAATCATACTACGATATTTCGTTTGGTCTACCATGATCCACGAGTGGTCCTCATCTAGTTTGGTTCGATCAATCATGGGAGTGTCAGCGGTCACATGAATCAAATCCAAATTTCTTTAAGATTTCAGTTGCATATTTAGATTGATTTATGAAAATGCCTCCGGACTTTGTGAAATTTGTAATCCCAAGAAAATGACATTTGTCCCATCATTGACATTTGAAATTTTGAACTCATTTCATTTGCAAAATGATCACACTCATTGGGGTCGGTCGAGGCAAAGATGATATCATCAACATAAATTTGAACATGAATTAAATGTTTGCACGACTTCACGGTGAACAATGTTGGATCAATGCTCCTTTGCTAAATCCGGTAGATAGAAGAAACTTTGATAGTGTATCATACCATGCCCTTGGAGCTTGCTTTAAACCGTAAAGAGCTTTCTTCAACCGATAAGCGTGAGTAGGATGCTCTTGATTCACAAATCCTTCAGGTTGGCCGACGTGGACGACTTCTTTAAGATCTCCGTTAAGAAACACCGTCTTTACATCCATCGATAGACTACCATGTTCTTACTAGCGGCATTAGCCAAAAAGATTACGATTGCCTCGATTCGAGCAACTGGAGCAAAAGATTCTTCAAAGTCAATACCCTCCTCTTGACGGTATCCTTTAGCAACTAATCGAGCCTTGTTCTTTAACACATCACCATGCTCATCAAGTTTCACTTTGAAGATCCACTTTAGAGCAATAATCATAGCATAGTCTGGGGCGGTACTAACTCCCATACATCAAGTCGATCAAACTCATGAATTTCATCTTGCATGGCATTGAACCGGTTGTCTTCATTCATGGCGGTTTAACATCTTTTGGTTCGATCTTAGAGAGTGCGGAGTTGAAGAAGCACCATAAGGCATCGGTTGCAAGTTGTTTCCGTGTGGATCTTTGGGCGAGAAGGATTTCAATGATGTTGTATAATGGATGATCGTGAGTCCATTTTCTAAGGTGTTCATGTGGTAGTTGATGAGGGCTCAAGTAGCAGAGTCGATGTCTCTGAAGAAGATGGTTCGATGAAGATTCGGGAGCAAATATGTTTTCAAATGGAGCATCTTGGGAGTAGCAAAGGAATAACTTCATCATTGATGCCATAAACAATTCCATGATGTACATTTGAAGAATGATGATTTGTTGATGAGGCAGAAGGATCGAAGCAGCGCTTCTTGACTTAATGATATTGAGGCGGAAGGATTGACTTCAATCACGGGAATATGAGGCGCCTGTTGTAGGAATTGACACCTCATTAGTACTTGGCTCATAAAGTTCATCAAACATAGGATCAAACAATTTCTTTAAATCATCTTATGATGGAGGTACATATGGAGTTCTTGGAGAAGAGTTTGGTACAAGGATGAACCAATGGGACTGTTTTGAAGTGCGGGTCCTGGCTGGATTGTCCAGAGCCATTTGACCGTCGACTCATCAAACGTAACGTGAATTGTTTCCATGATATTTCGGGTTCTTTTGTTGTAGATTCGGTATCCCTTTTTGTTTGGTGCATACCTACAAATACTCCAATATCTCGCTTTAGCTCTAATTTTGCCTAAGTCTTGACCCTCATTAGTTGGATAACACAATGCACCAAACACACGAAGGAAGGAGAGATTAGGTTTTCGTTTATGGACAAGTTCATATGGAGTTTTCCATGAGAGGTGTGAATAAGGGAACGATTTTGTGTGTAGCATGCAAGTGGCAATGGCTTGACCCATAGAAACATTGGAACCTTTGAGTAAATTAGCATTGTTCTAGCGGCTTCTACAAGAGTTCGATTTAGTCTTTCAACTACACCGTTACATTGAGGAGTTCGTGGAACACTTCTTTGATGACCGATTCCAACGCTTTCATAAAATTCACTAAGTTGTTTGTTAACAAACTCGGTTCCATTGTCTGTTCGGATAATTCGAGCGGTTTTGTTAAGTCGAACTGCAGTTGTTTGATGAGTTTGATGATGATATCGGAGTTTCATCCTTTGTCCTTAAGAACTTGACCCAAGGGAATCTAGAGTAATCATCAACCACAACTAACACATATTTCTTCCCAAAGATATTGCACTCTCATTGGTCCGCATAAATCCATATGAAGGGTATAAAGAACTTCCGTAATTGAGTTTGGAGGTTTGGGTTTATGGGCATACTTTTTGCTTTTCCCAATTGGCAAGTGAACAAAGATGATCTTTTTCATACTTTAGTCTAGGTAAATCTACAACTAAGTCCTTTACGGAGAGATCATTGATGGTGCCAAAGTTCAAGTGATTGAGACGACGATGCCATAACCATGACTTTGTTTTAGAAGCCTTTGACAACAAGCGATTGAGAAGACTTCATCATATCATCGATAGAGATGGTGTAAAGATTTGAACCACGAGTTCCTCTTAATAATTCTTACCATCTAGTTCTCTAACAAAACAAGTATATTTTTGAAGGCTACTTCTAGATCGGAATCACGAATTGACCAACAGAGAACATATTATGACCAAGACCTTCCACATAGTATACTCAGAGATAACACTATCACCAACAACATAATCACCATAACCCATAATTGCTCCGAAATGATCATTACCGAATCTAATCGTCCCGATGAATTTGCTCACGAAGTTCATGAGCGTGACCGGTCGCCAAATATATGCTTGGAACGACTGAGTCCGTGTACCACGAGCGATTTGAACGATCTGCAGTTGAACATGACAAGAATGGATAATTGGATAATTGGGATCCCCATGAAAGAGCGGGTTCCATTTGGTTAGTAACAATGGTTGGAACACCCACATCGAAATAGAAGCATTCATATCGAAATTGGCAATGGAATCATTATGAATAGATGCGGTACTAGTATCCGTGATTAGCTCTATTCAAAGTGTGCTCACTTCTTAAGGTAATAGTTCTACCAAGAGGGCATCCATTTTAGTGGGCATTGTCGATTAGTCTTATGACCAAGAGGTATCCAATGATAGCCTATCTTTCTAAATGTTCTTCTGTGGGTTTCCATTATTTTCTAACTTTCTTACGTTTTGCCTTTTTGCCTTCTTAACACGATTTTAATATTAGCTGGACAATTAACATCATTAGGCAAAACATTAACACCACTTTCATGATTAGTAAGCGTAATTCAAGACATCATTACAAGGTTTGCAAATAGTATCGTAATTGAATTAATTACGATGCGCCTATGGCTAATACTAGAATCAACACGATTCATTTTATTCAACTCAAACTTAAAGTTCCTAGGTTGGTCTTCTACTTTCTTCCAATGCACATTCTTAGCTTGCAAGGTCCTATCATTCCTTGTATTGTCTTGAGACTTTGACCGCTTCGCTTTAATGTCACCGATTACTCTGTAGAGGAATGGGAACATTAGTTGGTTTTGCTACTCTTTGCTTCTCCTGTTTAGATGTCTTTGGGATCGAACTACATGCGCATACTAAGGTTCACTTTCTTGAAGTGATGGAATTTGTACTTCTAGAAGGCACAGAGTTCACATTTAAAGCATTGGGCATCGAATGAATATCATACTTGGCACTAGGCATAGAACACGGTATCAAGGGATTGACTTGCTCACCTAAGGTTTTAGGGCATATTGTAATTAGGCATTCTAGAAGTTCTTGAGATCGTTTGGCATATAAGCATGCATGGCCAATTGCATTATCAAGTGGTTTCTCTAACGTATCCTCTTCTACAATCTCACGGAGACATTCTAGGTCGTCCTTAAGGTATGAGAAATATGTTTGAATAGCAAGTTTGTTATTCCTAAGATGAGGAGGAACATATTTCACAGACAAAGCATATTTATTACAAGACATGTACCTTTGATACACCATTCTCCCCATTGGTCATTGGCATCTTCCCTTACCCCGACTCTTTAGATTCTCAATTTCTTTTTAACGAGGCTACCGTTCGTTATTTTTATTACGAGTGACTTTTATAGATTCAAATAACTCATTGAAATGACGTTTAAGCTTTTCATTTTCTTCTAGAAAACTCTCATTTTCTTTTGTAAAACATTTACTAAGTTTTGAAGATGAAAGTTTTGAGAATTCGAGAATCTAAAGGAGGAGGCATTTGGAGACCGGTCACATTGTTCTTTCACCCTCTAATTGAGCGATTTGGGCTTTCAACTTTACGATCGTGTTACAATGAGCTTGAATCATTCATCACGTTTGTTTATTTGAAAAACTGCATCAAACTCTGGAGCATCTGAGGATGTCTTGATGTTTGAGGTTTTAACATTTTCTTTAAGATGTTGATATTTTAGTTGTAGATCAAAATGATCAACCTCTAGTTTAGAAAGATGTTTTACCAAATTATCATGGTCATCCTGATCAATTTTCTCACTTAGTTTAGAGTTTTTGATTTCAAGCTCAATGACACGATCATGGGAGACTTTTAAAGCAACAGACAGTTCATGAAATTGAGAAGCAGTAATAGAACAATTAGTAGCAGTGTAGAACACATCTTGAGCAATACATTCGAAATCGATTCTCATTTAGTGTATGCAAGTTCTTCCTCTCAATCTCATTATATTTTAGTGCTCGATCATAGTCACTAACCTCAACTATCATTGCATCAAATTCCTTTTCCATTCCTTTAATATCGGAATCTATCCCCTTTTAAGACTCTCAAAGTGATCTTTTAGAAGTTTAAAGAAAGGCATGACCTCGATTAAATAGCATTCTTTTGTTTGTTCAAACCCTTTCCCTTTCAAGTTATCCCAGTGGGTGTGATCCTTTTCTTACAAGTTTTCTCAAAATCAACAAATAGTTGAAAAATAACATATTGGTGATTAAGATCTTGATTTTAGTAGCAATAGTTCTAGGAACTAGATGCATTGGTGTATTGGGAGGATACACATCGCTTTAGGCATTTTCCTAAGGGGAGAGTTTGTTTCAACAATATTTTCGCTTTTTGCTTATCTAAGTCCTTTTCCGAACACTTGTTCGTGGAGTCAACAATGTCTTGAGGCTTAAACATGTTTAAGGAAATCCAATTCTCCTTCTTGTAATCATGGGGAGTGATTTTATTTTCTTCTCTTTACATTTAGGATCATCTAATTTCTTGTTCATCTTTTCCTAGTGACTTCATCGATTTCTTATCTTCCTCGGCTGATCAACGCAACTAGGTTTCTGTCTAGGTTAAAGAATTTCATTGCCATCATAAAGAACCTTATGAGCATTTCTAGCCTTTTAATGACCTCTGGATTTGGTTCCTCAACAAGGGGAATGCTATGTTTATCACTTAAGACTCTATTCTTAGTGATTAAGTGAGCGATCTGAATGGTATTTCCTTGTACGTACAACTTATTTTCAAGCTTGTTTTCAAGGTTTTTAGATTAGAAAATTCATTCAAAAGTTTTGATTCCTTAGCTTGAATTCTTGCTTAAGCATTTTAACATTTTCTTGAAGTTCTTGTTTTTGCTTAGCGGTTTTATAAAGCTTTTCTTGTAAGGAGTTTAACTCTTGTTTTAATATTTCTTCTTTAAACCTACTTTTCTAATTGTTGTACGCATTTGGTCATCCATTTCACGCTCACGGGTGGTCAACTCAAATTTAGCTCGTTGTTCATAAATAGCAACACGTTCTTTATAGGCATTAAGTTCGAGATGAAGAATCATCGAGCACATGCGGTGTATTCATCAAAACATAGTCATTGTTTATCGAGAAGATGCATCACTTGGTACAACTTCACATTCACTTTGTTTCACATATTGATCATATGGGACAACATTGATATTACCCATATTTTCAATATTTGATTCAATAGTTTCGATTGATTGTACTTTGTCATGCATCTTTTGCACATCAACATCATCGTATAGTTTTAATACCTCGAGATGAGTTTGTCTTTGGATGAGCCAGACTTGTGGTGAAGATGAGACCTTGGGAGAAACCATTGGAGAAATGCTAGCCATGAAAATTGTGTGTGCGATGGGTCCATCATCCACATCGAGTCGTATGCATCACAATCGCCGACTTGAAAGGCATTCGATGATTGTGACCTATCTCCCGAATTGGCCGCTCATCCACATCTCGCATCATAGGTCTTGGCATTGCCCTCAAGAAGAAACAACAACTCCTCTTCATCCAGCGGCACCATTATCCCGAGCTTGTACAAGCATCATCTTATCCTCAAGTGTCGGCGATTACGTGGGCGTTTTGGAGATGTCGCGGTTCCTTGCAATGTGTCCTCACCACCACGGTTATAGCATTTGATTGGCTTTACTTGACCTTGATTTCCATTCCTTCCTCGATTACGATTACCAACATAACCTCTACCAACTCTACCTCTTCCCCGATCATATTGTCTTTCTGAGCGGGTTGCACAACAATCCTCCCATCTCGGCGGTAGCTTGATTGTGTGGGTTAGAGGCATTTCGAGGTTGTTGTTGGTTTGTGGGAGAGAATTCATGTTTTGACTTATCATGAGAGCCGTTGATTGATGAAGTTTTCCACGCTGCGTGACATCAACTTGTTTGAACATTGGATCGGAATAAGTTTATGATTACCATTACCCATAGGTACAACTTGAGAAGCTTTGGTGGTAATTCCAACTTTTGAGTAAAAGGCGGTTGAATCATTTGTTGAACTTGCTTCTCCACGAGCTTTGAACCGATCTAGAATCCTCTTTACAAACATAGCATGCCTCTCATTTTGAAGAAGGAAGGCATAGAGTTGCTCATAATTTGTATTCTTCAATCCTTTAGTGAGCTTCACGAGGTAACAAATTTGTGCCATCCAGGATTCATGTTGTTTACAAACTTTGAGTTCAATTTGAATGTTAGGCATAGTCATTCGATGTTCCTCATGTCATTCACAAGCTTATGAAATCTCACATAGTACTCATAGACACTTTCATCGGTTTCATCTTGAAGTGCTCAAATTCATCATAGAGTTGTGATTCTCGGTCTTCCATAGTTAGCTCGAGAACCGAGAGAAGCATCTTGACATTATCCCACACGCTTTTGCCTCGGTGTTGTGATTGATAAGCTTGTAGATGTCCTTTGGTAGACCTTGAAGTATAATGTTGGAAGCTTCGGATATCTACATGAATCTCTTTTCTCCTTATCGTCAAGCTCATCATACATCTTTGGTCCGTCCATTCCATAAATCAAAGTTCCATCTTGCAACAGATCAAGTACATCTCTAGTAGTTTCAACTCGGTAAGGTCCTTCATCAATGGATTTGAGAATGTTAACCCATTTTCTTTTCCAAGGCAAGACAATCGATTCTTTGAGCCCAAGAGTCATAGTCGGATTACATCAAGCATGGGTGGACGAGTATCCGAACCATTGCTTGAACATCCTCGACAGCAGTGGAGATGATTGTAGCTACGTTGGTAGACATGATGACAAGTTAACGGATTTTATAACTCTATGATTAAACCGGAAATAGATTCTTTCACGGATTTTACTGAATCAAGAGAAACCAGTATTTAAATGAAATCACCAAGTCGCTAGGAAAATTGTGAGCCAAGTCGCTAAGTGCTAAGTCGCTAAAGTTCCAAGTGGTTATATAACAACTTGCTACAATCCAAGTCGCTAACAAAATTTTGGCGACAATTCGCTATGCACCAAGTCGCTAAATATTCAAGTCGCTAAATAGCAACTCGCTAGGTACCAACTCGCTAACACCAAGTCGCTAACAATATAAAGTACAAGTCGCTAACTTAAACCAAGTCGCTACTCGTAGTGGGGAATCCACTAACAAGATTGTTTGTCGGCTTGTCTCACTAAACAAGTCGCTAACCCTAACTCGCTACCACTTTCAACTACAACTCGCTACCAAATTACAAAGCAAGTCGCTACCAAGAAAATTTTCCGTGGCTCAAGTCGCTAGCATGAAAAAACACATAAACACCACTTTTCAATCCAAAACAACCCAACCATGTGATTCAAACCTTCTAAATCAAAAAACACTTGAGATGATTCTAAACACAAAAGTACTATCAAAATCCAAACTTTAACACTAGAAATCAACCAAATGATGCAAAACCACTAAACTTTTCAAACTCAAAACCACCTAAAACCACTAGAAATCCAAGATGTGTAAGATATATGATCTAACCATGGCTCTTGATACCAATTGTAAGATATTGGATTTCATACACATCAAACCATTAACACAAGTAGGCGTATGTAGCCACCTGTAAAATTTCACTATCATCAATCTTCATATTAATAAACTAGATTGTTTATCAAAACTTATTTGAGCTAAATTGAGCATTTTAGCATGTACGTTTCATTTTATTGCATAAAATTTATGCAACTCCGAGTAGTCTCATTTAATCATGCCCGATATTTACCGATAAGCGAAATCGGTCTCACAAGAATTTTCTTGTCTTCACGAGCCGCACGCTGCATCGACACTAAATTAATTATGGCTAAAGTCAAATAAATATTTCTACGAGTTGGAATTAATATTTTATTTTTATTTTTTAGTTACCTTTATAAAACATGCTAAATTATATATTATCGTTAGTCAAAAACATCAAACCGAACGGCGTGACTCACATCTAAGCTCAAAGCGGGACACGATATACATAACGAAAATTTGAGATCTTTTCTTTCTTTTTTTTTTCTTGTAACCGAATGTCTCCACAAGAGTACCCTATCTCATCAAAACCTTGTAAATACACTAACCTTGAAACTTTGTTTGAGAAATAAACTTAAAATCCATCATGTATCTAGATAATTGACTTTTGAGACAAGGGAAACATGTTTCCCATGCACCAACTCATCTCCTTTCCTTCTTGTCCTTGTAGCACCAGATACCACCATACAAAACCATAAACCCATTTGCTTGTTTCCTAAATACTCCTAGATACAAGTAAAATCAAGGTCTCATGTACCAATGCTCAACAAAGACTCTTGGTCTTTAACCAAAGGTTTCTTCCTCTTTCTTCTTAAAACCCACGAGCCATAGCTCATCACATATTCCACTTACAAAATTTCATTCAAAACCTCTAAGTGGATGCAAAGTATAGCATTTGAAGTTTGGTTTTCCTTGGTTTACTCTAGCTCACGTCGACACTCTTACCCTTCCACACCCTCTTCAAACTCATTAAACTTCCAAACACTCAAAGGAAAAACTAAGGTTACTTGATAACGAGCATAAGGGTTTTAGGAGCAAGGTAGTCGGGTTCACTTTGGAAAGCATATCGGGTTTCTTGGTTACCATTCTTGTCTACACGTATTCTCCACCACCATTCTTGGTGTCGTAAGTCCTTCCTCTTTTCTTTTTCCGTATATAAGACGTTATAGTTTCTTAACTATTTAAAACACATCGAAGCATTATCACGACACTTTGTACGACCTCATTATAACAAGCTACGTTGTCAAACCCATTTTGAAAACCCATTTCATAACTACATTTAGCATAAACTACATTTGAACAAACTAATAAACTCTATTTAAGCTTATGTGGATAGAAACTCATAAACATAATCATTTGTTGACAACCCAGTTTTTCGAAGCTCAACTCACAAACCAAACTAACTAATAAACTTGAATGGATAGAAACTCGACTTGAACTTTTGTTGTCAACCTATTCGAAACTAACAATAAACACGAATGTAAGGCTTAGATTGTATCCTTGGTACACTGACATCTTTGTTTACTTGAAAACCGAACAAGAGAAGAAGTAATGTATATGCATGCAAAACTTTGAAACTTGCTCTTGAGAAGAATTAAATAGCTAACATGAAGCGATCGACATAACCATTAAGTAGTACCAATGTAAAATCTAACACAAAAGAGTCCTTAGCTCGGTTGGTGGGGCGTGGTCCTTGGCGGTAAGAGGTTGTGGGTTGAAACGCCTCACGGCAATTACCATTTTTTTGTGTTATAATTGTAACTTTGGTATTTTGACAAAACTAGTCCCCAAACTTCACCTCTTATCATATTTCTCAAGATCTCTTATAAGCCTTGTAAACTAATATTGATATCTCTGATTTCAACCCTCGACTTTGAACCATTTAACACATTTTCCTAAAATCCTTATAAAATTTGAAACTTATATAAATCTTTACAACTTTGATCCTCCAAGATCTACACTTAACACTTCCCATCCTAAGACATCTAAAGATAATAAATTTATATATTCTACAAGTCTTGTCACATAAATAAAATTGGTACATATTTCTAGTTGACAACCACATTTGTATAAACTAGAAAATATTATACTTTGCTAAATATAATATTTTCCATTAACTTAGATAAAATATATATTGTACATATATATATATACTTTTCAAAACTAAACAAAATCAAATAAATATAAGTTGATTTATAAATATTTCCACTTTAATAAATATACTCGAGCAAACTCTTATAATGAATGCTTAAACTATTCCATTCACTTTTTCAAGAGCTAAAGACTTATAAGCATTTGAAACTTAATTAAACTTAACCATTGCCAACACAAGCGATAAACTCAAACTCTTGAAAATACTTCAACCGTTTTCAATACATTAAATCATGGATAAAAACAATAAACTAAGACTTGCCATGCTAATTATAGGTCGCGTGGCGGTGCCGTGCTCATACTACTTGACCTTACACTACTCGGATACCATTTGCAAAGGTGAGTTCATAGCCTCGCCTTTATTTATTTCTTTCAAACCCCGAGGGAGATACATGCTATAAACTAGAACACAAGTCTTTTCTTAAAGCTGTATGCTTATCGATCATTATTATTATAGCCTAAGTTGCCCGCCATAAGTCCCTTACATCATGAACCATTAATCACTTACTAGTGAGCGAATATTGTGGATAGTACTATGGGAATTAACGACCCGACTCGGTTATCTAAATAACCAGGCGCACTATATTTGGTTAACTATGGAATTGGCAATTCCATCTCGAGGGCAATATTATTACTTACGCCAAGAACTAGGTGTATGCTGATTAGTTTGGTGTCATGAGCTTAGTGCATAATAATAATCTATGTTTTCCATGGTGATTGTATTCGAAGCAATTATCATCTCTTACTTGTGTTCAACTTATTATTTAAACCTATGAATATCACTCAACTTTTGTTGACTTTTAAGCATGTTCATCTCAGGTACTAATTAGAATTTCATGAAGGCGTGGAGCGGATGTCGTGGGACACTTGAAGTGGTGTTGTTTTCAATTAAAGTTATCATTTCATAAATATTTAAGCTATCTTTTGTGTAACTTCAAAACATGTGGTATTCCCTTTTGTGTTTCTAACACGCTGAGATTTATGAAATGGTAACTACTTTTTATTAAAACGTCTCTTTAGAGCCGTTTTCTATAACTTATGACTATGATCCTCTAAGTAATACCCCAAATAGTCTTCCGCTGTCACATTGTGATTTTGGGGTGTTACTGATTAGCATCGAGCCTAGGTTATAGAGAACCAACTTGTATTTTCAAAACAAATTGGACTATAACCACGTTTTCAAATGGACCGCTTTACACCACCACTTCACGTCCTCCGCGCCTACCCGTGCCGATAACATGTAGGAGATTCACTTAGTAGATACTACATGACTAGTAAAACTTTGCATGATAAAACTTATAATGCTAGCTTTCATTTGGTTAGGCATTTAGATTTGCGTGGCGATTATGCGCGACTAACTAAATCTTATTTATGCATGGCTTTATTTACTTATGAGTGCATATTTTCTTTTGGGTTGTTACACGATTACTATGTCGTCCGCTACTCACCCTATCGACGACCTCCGACACCGAGATGGAGGATGCTATGTCTTCTGCCTCTACTCGGCTCGTTACACCCATGTCCTCACGAGATCGAGCCCTTCGAGGAGGGTGAAGTCGTTGCCACCCCACTTGCTTTGACCATACCTGAGCGTTTGCCTGTCTTTGGTCCTCCCACTTATGACAGATATTTGGAGTCACAGCAGTGGCTATCACCCTCTGATGTTATGTCCCAGACACACTCATCCACTGATTCCGTATCTTCTATCTCTTGCCCATCACCATTGCCTATTCGCCAAGGCGAAGGCGAGCTAGGTTCTCAAACCCCACGAGCCCATATTGTTTGCCCACCATTCCGCTACCGAAAGAAGGGTGCTACCTTCATACATACCGCTCGGAAACGAGTAAAGGCACCCATCACTTTTATTCCACCATCTGACATACCATCATCCTCTGCTTTTCCACCATCAGCTACACCTGCACCACCACTCGTACCTGTCTCACCACTACCACCACCTACCACATTCATTTACCAGACCACCACTGTGCCGGTTTCATCCTCATCCCGTGCACCATCACCCTTGGTGACGCACACTGAGCCAGTGACATCTCTTGGGAAGAGAGCCCGTCTCACCCGCATATTCGGACCCATATTACTGTGCTATGTTTGGTACCTCGGCCGAGAGCCCGTAGGAGGGTCGATGCTAGGCGTTGGTCATACATGATGCCGCTCATTAGTCGATGGAGGTCGGGAGGAGGGTGCACCTAGCGCGTGGAGCTTGGGAGCATCGGTTTCTTTGCTGCTTGAGACTCTTGGGTTACGGAGAACCCTTCATCATACCATTCCATTGATAGCTGCCCGAGTTCTACGATTTGAGGATCAACTCGAGGATGTTGTGGCATTTGTTGATGAGGTTCCGTTAGTACGCATGAGAACATCGAAGATGAGGTTGGAGAGCTCTGAAAGGGAGGAGTGCGATGGGAGAGAGCTTGATAGGATTGGTTCCTGAGTGAGAGAGCTAGTGGAGCGATTCTGATGTTAGAGAGGAGGATGGAGTCGATAGATTAGGACCGCTAGACAGAGCCGAGATGTTGGAGGGTTGTGCGCGGCGACAATCGAGAGGATGACTATCATGGAGACTCGTGCTCTTGCTTGGAGCGAGATTGGAGGCACGAGATAGAGGTGGACGATGGCGAGCTAGTCCATGATCTACTGACGCCGCGATTGAGGAGCACACCGACGACCTCTAGATTGGTGATTCATCTATTTAGTTTTACGGTACCTTAGCCTGCCGCATGTGGCACTAATAAAGGCATTGTATTCGCATGTTTTGTAAACTATCGAACAAGCTATTTATGCGACATTGTATGGTTTTGTATCACTATGTATGGATGATAGACCTATGACATTATGGTTGTTGTTTCTTTATGTTCGTATGTATGGTGATCTTTCTTATTTATCGGTTTGTATGAATCGAAGTGATCATTTATATATATATTCTCTTGTGTGGTTCTAACATGTTACGATTCTTCTTATGATGATTATACTCTATTGATATAATGTGATGATCTTGACTATTATGAAATCATTTTTTTATAATAATTCACAATTATGTTGAATGATTCTAAAATTTGAGTGTATGTCTTTAGAAAAATGGCAAGAACAAGAACTACCCCTACCTCTACTGAAACTCCCGAAATGACCCCCGAAGCAATTCGGAGGCTAGTTACTAATGAAATCGGTGCTGCTTTTGCTGCAAGACCTGCTGGGGCAGCTCGAGCAAATGAAGCTCCAAATCAAACCAACCAGAATGAAGCTGTGGCAAATCGCAAATGTGGATACAAAGAGTTCATGAATTGCAAACCTACCTTCTTCAAAGGAACTGAAGGCGCAGTTGGCCTTATTCATTGGTTCGAAAGATCTGAAACTGTATTTCTTTTAAGTGATTGCTCAGAAGATTGCAAGGTGAAATTTGCTACTGGTACTCTGCTGGAAGATGCATTGTCTTGGTGGAAGGCTCATGCCCAACCTATTGGCATGGAAGAAGCCTACAAAACCACTTGGACTGAACTAAAGCAATTGATGATGAAGCAATACTGTCCAAGGACCGAGATCAAGAAACTTGAAGATGAATTCTATCATCTGACTACTAAAGGCAATGATCTCAAAACCTACTTCAAGCGTTTCCAAGAATTGAAAGCTCTATGCCCTTCCATGATTTCTGATGAAGTTAAGTTGCTGGAAAATCTCATTGGGGGATTACCCCGAAGCATTGAGGGCAATGTTACTGCATCAAAACCCAAAACCGTGGAAGAAGTGATCACAATTTCCTACCAACTCATGGATCAAGTCCTGAAACATGGATCCGTGCAAGGCAATAACGACAACAAAAGGAAGTTTGATGACCGTCGAGGCAACACTTCAAACAACTACAACCACAACTCTTTCATTCACAACAATAACCGCAACAACAACAACCAAGGCCGCAACAATCACAATCAACACCGCAACAACAATCCCAACCCATATCACCAAAACCGAAACAACCACCACAATCAACAAAACCGTAGACAAGAAGTTGTGAGGGCTTATGCCGCTACACCCGCCACTGGAAGAGCTATCTTGGACCACACCCTTTGTGCACTCGATGCAACCTACATCATGTGGGACGTTGTACTATTAAGTGTGGGAAGTGTAACAAAGTGGGCCATACCCACAAGGATTGTCGAAGCTCACTCATCGAAGTAACCTCCAACCCATGGGGATAACTTGCTTTGGATGTGGAGAAGGCGGGCATGTCAAGAGTAGATGCCCAAAGCGTACGGAACAACAACAACAACAATAACAATAACCCCGCTAGAGCAAGAGCTTATGTGCTAGGAGATGGAGATGCACAAGAAAACCCGGACGTCGTTGGTGCGTTTTCACTCAATCATCATTTAGCTAAGGTGTTATTTGATTACGGAGCCGACAAAAGCTTTGTGTCTTCTAAGTTTGCACCTTTACTAAAAATCACCCCAACCGTCCTAGATACCACATATGAAGTAGAGCTAGCCGATGGAAAATAGTAGGAACTAACACTATCCTTCGAGGTTGCAACCTATCTTTATCAAACCACCCGTTCGATATAGACCTTATGCCTATCCAACTTGGTAGCTTCGATCTTTGTCATTGGCATGGATTGGCTATCCAAGAATCGTGCAAGAATCATCTGTGACGAGAAAGTCGTTCACCTTCCTCTCAATGGCAAAACTCGATCATTCGGGTGATCGAGTAAAACCCGATTGAATATCATCTCGTCGTCAAAGCGCAAAGTACATAGAAAAGGATGCCACATTTTCTAGCACAAGTAACGGAGAAGAAGAAAGCGGATGAGAAACAACTAAAAGACGTCCCGTGGCTAGGGACTTTCAAGTATTTCTGAAGACTTGCCTGGTCTTCCTCCGATTCGGCAAGTAGAATTTCAAATCGAGCTAATGCCGGGAGCGGCACCTGTGGCACGAGCACCTTATAGATTGGCACCTTCCGAACTACAAGAATTGTCCGACCAACTTCAAGAATTGTCCGAAAAAGGATTCATTCGACCGAGTTCTTCGCCTTGGGGAGCTCCGGTCTTATTTGTCAAAAAGAAGGACGGATCTTTCCGTATGTGTATCGATTACCGTGAGTTGAACAAGCTAACGGTGAAGAACCGATATCCATTGCCTAGAATTGATGATTTGTTTGATCAACTGCAAGGGTCAAGCGTCTACTCCAAGATTGATCTGAGATCTGGGTATCACCAACTGAGAGTTAGAGAAGGAGATATTCAAAAGCGCTTTCCGAACACGATATGGCCACTATGAGTTCAAGTGATGCCATTTGGTTTGACAAACGCACCGGCGGTATTTATGGACCGATGAACCGAGTGTGTAAACCTTACTTGGACAAATTTGTGATTGTGTTCATTGATGACATTCTCATTTACTCCGCAACAAGGAAGAGCATGCGGAACACTTGAAAGCCATTTTAGAGCTACTCAAGAAAGAAGAAGCGTATGCTAAGTTTTCAAAGTGCGACTACGGATTCAAAAGTTCAATTCCTTGGTCACGTGATAGATAGTAATGGTCTTCATGTCGATCCTTCAAAATCGAAGTCATCAAAGATTGGTCATCCCTACTACTCCTACCGAAATACGCCAATTTTTAGGTCTTGCGGGTTACTACCAAGATTTATCGAAGGATTCTCAAAATCGCTAAACCTCTAACGGAGTTAAACCGAAAAAGAAGAATTTTGGTAGGGAGAGGAACAAGAGTTAGCCTTTCAACTCTTGAAACAAAAGCTTTGTGAAGCCCCTATTTTAGCCTTACCCGATGGAGTGGAAGATTTTGTGATCTCTTGTGATGCATCACACCTAGGGTTAGGTGCGGTATTGATGCAAAGAAACAAGGTGATCGCTATGCTTGCGACAACTCAAAACTCACGAAAAGAACTACACTACTCATGACTTGGAATTGGGAGCCGTGGTTTCGCCTCAAAATATGGAGACATTACCTATATGGAACCAAGTGTACGGTGTTTACCGACCATAAAAGTCTCCAACACATTCTCGATCAAAGGAGTTGAACATGCGACAACGCCGATGGCTAGAATTGCTTAGTGATTACGTTGTGAAATCCGTTATCACCCGGAAAAGCAAATGTCGTGGTCGATTCTCTTAGTCGAAAGGATCGACCTAAACCTCTTCGAGTAAGATCTTTGGGAATGACAATTAAGTCACCCTTCCATCAAAAATCCTTGAAGCTCAAGTCAAGCTCTCAAACACGAAACCGTCCCAATGAAAGAATCTTTGGAATGCGGGAAAACGAGAACGGTTTGCACAAAGATCGGATGGAACCTTATGTTTTGGCGATAGAAGTTGGATACCACTTTATGGAGGAATACGGAACTCATTATGCATGAGTCTCACAAGTCTAAATATTCCATTCACCCGGATCCGACAAAATGTACCAAGATCTCAAGAAACTTTATTGGTGGCCAAACATGAAAGTCGAAATTGCAGCGACGTTGGGAAATGTCTCACCGTTCTCGAGTCAAAGCCGAATGTCAAAACCTTCCGGATTGTTAACTCAACTCGAACTTCCGGTTTGGAAGTGGGAAAGAATCACCATGGATTTCATAACCAAACTACCAAAAGCGCTAGAGGTTACGACACCATTTGGGTCATCATTGATCGCCTTACCAAATCCGCTCATTTCCTACCCATCAAGGAAAATGATGAAATGGAAACCCTTGCTCAACTATACCTAAAGGAAATTGTATCCCGTCATGGAGTACCAATTTCCATCATTTCGATCGTGACGATGCTTTACTTCACACTTCTAGAAATCTCTTCAAAAGGCCTTAGGTACTGCGTTTGGATATGAGTACCGATATCACCCTCAAACCGATGGCCAAAGCGAAAGGACTATCCAAACCTTGGAAGACATGCTTCGAGCTTGCGTGATCGACTTTGGAAAAGGTTGGGATAAACACTTACCGTTGGCGGAATTCTCCTACAACAATAGTTACCACGCTAGCATCAAGGCAGCCCCATTCGAGGCACTTTATGGTCGAAAGTGTCGATCACCTGTTTGTTGGGCCGAGGTTGGAGATGCCCAACTCACTGGACCTGAGCTTGTACAAGAAACAACCGAAAAGATTGTACAAATTCGTCAACGACTTCAAGCTGCTAGAGATCGACAAAAGAGTTACGCCGATGTTAGAAGGAAACCCATGGAATTTCAAGTTGGTGATCGAGTTATGTTGAAAGTTTCACCTTGGAAAGGAAAAGTTCGATTCGGAAAACGAGGAAAGTTACACCCTCGATACATTGGCCCTTTCAAGATTCTCGAAAGAATCGGCCCGGTTGCTTACAAACTTGATCTCCCGGAAGAACTTAGTAGAGTTCATCCTACCTTTCACGTCTCAAATCTGAAGAAATGCTTGTCGGATGAATCTCTTGTCGTTTCACTAAAAGAGATTAAACTCGATGACAAGCTCAACTTTGTCGAAGAACCAATTGAAATCATGGATAGGGAAGTCAAGCGACTTAAGCAAAGTCGCATCCCTATCGTCAAAGTTAGATGGAACTCCAAGAGAGGACCGTAGTACACGTGGAGCCTTGAAGACACCATGCGTGTAAAGTACCCACATCTCTTTGCAAATTCAACTCCGACAACCATCAGTAAACTAAAATTCATGGACGGAATTCTCTTAAGGGTTGGTATCTGTAGCCACTGTAAAATTTCACTATCATCAATCTTCATATTAATAAACTAGATTGTTTATCAAAACTTATTTGAGCTAAATTGAGCATTTTAGCATGTACGCTTCATTTATTGCATAAAATTTATGCAACTCCGAGTAGTCTCATTTAATCATGCCCGATATTTCTTCGATAAGCGAAATCGGTCTCACAAGAAATTTTCTTGTCTTACGAGTCGCACGCTGCATCGACACTAAATTAATTATGGCTAAAGTCAAATAAATATTTCTACGAGTTAGAATTAATATTTTATTTTTATATTTTTAGTTACCTTTATAAAACATGCTAAATTATATATTATCGTTAGTCAAAACATCAAACCGAACACCGTGACTCACATCTAAGCTCAAACGGGACACGATATACATAACGAAAATTTGAGATCATTTCTTTTTTTTTTTTCTTGTAACCGAATATCTCCACAAGATGCTCACATATCTCATTAAAACCTTGTAAATACACTAACCTTGAAACTTTGTTTGAGAAATAAACTTAAAATCCATCATGTATCTAGATAATTGACTTTTGAGAAGCATGTTTCCCATGCACCAACTCATCT
>CM040246.1:157845573-157866531 GCA_022545495.1 Chrysanthemum lavandulifolium
TTATAAGCACTTGGTATAGATCCCAATTTCTTGCAAACAACACCATGTTTTTCTATTTTTCTAGATTCCTAGTATAATTTTAGAGTTTTCCTGAAATTTTCACATTTTTCCATAACAGTTTGCTATTTTTCTTAATTAAAAGCAGTTTTTAGGATTATTTAAATAGCTTTTAATACAAATAATTCGGAAAAAGTCCAAAAAATAATTTTTCAATTTTATTAAGTTTAGATAAATATAAAAAGTAAAAAGTAATTTTCCAGATTTTCATAGTTTATTTTGTAATTTTTAGTAATTTAATTAGTTTTAATAGTTTAAAATTCATAAAAATAGAAAAATAATCGAGAAAATATAAAAATAGTTTTGAAAATTCTTTTTGTTATTTTAGATTTTTCCAAGTCATAATTTTATTTTTCTAGCTTTATTTCCTATTTTCTTGTAATTTAGGTTATTATTAAATAGTTAAAAATAGTTTTTAATTAATAATAATTAGATAAATAGTTATAAAAATAATTTTCTTTTTCTAAAAAGTTTCTTATATCATTAGGTTTGTAAAAATATCATTTTCATATTTTTAGGATTAATATTGTGTAAGTTTCACGTTTTTATTTGTACGTCACGTAGTTTTAAATTAAGTTTTATAAAAAACATAAAAAACAAAAACATCAGTTTAAAATTAGTGATAGCGTTTATTTAAGATAGATTTTTAATTTCCTTTAATCTCCTGTAGTTTATAAAAAACTCAAAATACCTATGATCACTATCCTTAGTGGTTATTCGACATCCGATTGTGTTAAACACCGTCATCCTCCGTGGGACTTAACGACCCGGAATCCATTGTATTCTCGATCTAAATTGCAATTGGTGTGTGAGTGTTTTAAGTTCCTTACGGTTGGTCATTCAAGTGTTATTCGCGTGAAAAACTGACGGTTTTGCACCGATCAATGGGTGAATATTCAGGCAAAAAGGATAGACCCTCCATGGCTACAACAGTTCTATGTTACCCTGCCAAGATACGGGACATCTCATATTTACCGAACAAACCCCAATTCATCACACACTCAAAAAAGGAACACAAAGGGCAACCATCGATCAAGATAAAGTAACATTCATTGGGCCTTCTTTGTATTTGTGGCCCAAAATGATGAAATGCATGTTTTCGACAATCGCATTTCACCAGGATGAACGCAAAAAAAGCAGACACCCTTGCACCGCGACATTATTCGAAAAAAAGCGACCATTCAGCCACCAAGATCACAGGTCATTGCTATGGGCCATTTCAAAAGCTTACCCTTGGCAAGATTACCTAAAAACATGGCAAACCCACAAGCATTTGCAGATGTTATAAATTTTCAGTAAAATCTGATTCACAAAAAATGTTTAAGCCTCAGTTATAAGAACTAATTCCACCCACATCAGCAGATGGCCTAGATTTTTTTACATAGACAAAATCAGCAATAATTATCAAAAGAGGAGTTAATATCACCATCATTAAATTAATACAGAAACTTTAAAATGGAAAACGGCAAAATAACTTCAGAAAATTTAAAACCCTAAACCAAATGTAAACCTTGATTAGTATAAACCATTTACCTCAGAAATTAAACATAAAGACAAAAAAGTGTAAAACACCCAAAGTAATTTCGCAGAACAAAAAAACCTAAAGTAAACCCAAACCCTGATTAGTATAAACTATTTAACCTCACAAATTAAACATAAACAACAAGAATAACGAACCTAGCCAACAACAATTTTATCCTTGGCAAGTGCAGCTAATGAACCTCAACGGTCAAGAGACGATGATGGTTCCACCACAAAAGTGGGGATGTCGCTGTACAGGTGGTTCAGATGGGTGAATATTCAGGGCGAATATTCAGGAAAAAGGATAGACCCGCCATGGTGCAAGCGTCGATGTTACCACCTTGAATACGGGACATCTCATATTTATCAAGAAACCCCAATTCATCACGACCTTCAAAAGGAACACAAACGCCAACCATTTATCAGGATAAAGTAACATTCTTTGACCCTTCTTTGTATTTGTAACCCACAATGATGAAATGCATGTTTCCGACAATCGCACTTCACCAGGATGAACGCAAAAAAACATACGACTGTCTGCAACAACATTATTCAGCAGAAGCGGCCATTACAGGCCACCAAGATACAGGTCACTGCTATGGCTGCCAGCTCAGCAAGCCTACCCCGCCACAACATCACCTAAAAACATGGCAAACCCACAAACATTTGCAGATGTTATAATATTTCAGTAAAATCTAATTCACAAAAACTATTTAACCATGAGATATAAGAACTGATTCCACCGACATAAGCAGATAGCCAAGTTTTTTTTAACATAGAGTTGATCGAGAATAATTATCAAAAGAGGAGTTAATATTACAATCATTAAATTAATACATAAACTTCAAGATGCAAAACGGCCAAAATAATTTCACAAAATTAAAAACCCTAAACCAAATCTAAACCCTCATTAGTATAAACCGTTTAACCTCAGGAATCAAACATAAACACCAAAAAGTGTAAAACACCCAAACTAATTTCGCAAAACAAAAAACCTAAAGTAAACCCAAACCCTAATTAATACAAACCATTTAACCTCAGAAACTAAACATAAACACCAAGAATAACGAACCTAGGCAACAACAAAAGGGAAAAAAAACATGCAACCTAATATCTGATCTTCCAAACAGCAAAGCTGTCGAATCTTATTTGGATCACAAATAATTGATCCACCAAACTTCAATCAAGAAACTTATACAATATATGAAGCCAGAAAAAAATATGTGGAGCACACAAAGGACTCACCTGTAGCACAGAACAAATGGCAAAAGGCCATCCACAAAATCCATATAAAAAAAAGGATTGATGGTACGACAGACTGTAGTCCCCTCACAATCGGTTGTACCAACCATGAAATTCACTTCCTTCGGAGCAAAAAATCGTCGGATATTTTCTGGAGGCACACCCGATCAGATCTAAAAGGTAAGCGTATGTTCTGAGTGAGGATGAATAGCCAACGGTTCGGGTAGGCTAAAACAAAAAACCCAAAGGTTCCCGAAAAAAGAAAAAAAAAAAACGTTACTATTCATAAGGAGGCTAATAAATGTTATTGAGTAGAATATCCCATTAACATAGTTTTTCGGTACACAACATAAACCATAGCCTTACAGAGGTTGAAAAATATACTAAACACCCTCGCCACAATACTGCGGGCTCCTGCTACTCGTTATTATTATATATTCTAAAGCAGCTACGGATTGTAATATAATATTGTAATTTTTTTGCCCCATTACTGGGCTCTCTTTGGTAAAAAATATATATATCGTGGCCATTTTTTATAGCATACTTTTTATATAGTCATATTAATATTAACAGATACTAACGAGCTTATTAATTTATACCTGTTCATTCATTTCTTACATTATACTTACACAACTGCAAACACTAAACTCGCCAAAAAAGGACCTATAACCAACCATTGGCAAAAACAAATAAAATATAAAAACCTGTCACAACGTGACGGGCGCCTTCATCTCGTTAATAGCATGTTTTATAATACTATCGGATAAATGGATATTATACTTTAAGTTTTCAAAACGGGCTGAATAGGCTAAGTAGCATTTTATTTAATTAAATATTTAACATAATATATTATAAGTATTATCATAGCCCAAGGAATATGACACCGTCTCTGGACGAATAAAAAAATCGAACGACAATAAAAAAGTTACAGAATCTGGCCCAAAAATCATTAGCCCAACAGGGAAAAAAAATATAAAATAAATAAATAAATAAACAATAAAAAATCTAGGCCCAAAACGTTTAGCCCAACAATCCCAAAAACATTTAAAAAGAAAACATTTGCAAAAACTGCCTAGGCAGTAGGCACCACCGCACCACCATGCGAAAATTACCTTAGACTTTTTAGTATTTACCACCTTTTTATATAACAAAATTTATTTGTCAAATATCTAACAAATATGTAGCGTATTCTTGAATAAAAAAAATATTGTTGAAAAGTTCTTTCAATGGCGAACAAAGAGCCCAATATTGATATATTTTTTAAAGGCGCGCGATTTTGTACAAAAAAGTGAAGTTTATAATATATAAAATAAAAAAACTTTAAGAATACACCCTAGCTTATCAAATAACTTTAAAACCTATCTTAAAATTATTTTAAACCACAAAGGCCAAAGACGTGCTCTTCTATGAAAGTTTGAGTTATGTACCAAATATTTGCCGATCGAACAAAACGAACTCAGTATTGAATTACTTACAATGTATGTATGATTTTCAAAAAAATATTGAAGCTTAGTACATATATACTTTATAAAAAACTAACACCACAGTTATTTTTTAAATAATTTACGCAACAAATGGTGCGACAACAAAGTAATTTAAGAATACTTTAAATTTTATAGCCGGAAACTTCCCGGTGATTGAATCAACCGAGTCAACCCGAGTTTTACAACATCGACCAAAATCGCAGAAGTTTGGTCCAACCCATTAGTTGTTAAATTTTTTATTTAACTTTGTAGTATAGATAACATAGCAAAATTAGTCGACCAACCTCTATCGAGAATGAATTAATATGTTATATATACGTTAATTGCCTTCTTGAAGTTATTATAAATTTGGGTCGTTAATATGTGCATACAAAAATGCTTCGTCATGATATTTAAAAACAAACTACCAAGAATCCATACATAAGTCAGACAATATTAAAATTTCGTTAAATCGTATGTATCGTAATCCGAAAAAATCGCTGCAACGCGCTGATGCTATTTTTCTCGTTATGTTCATTCTTTAATTTTATCTAATTAAAGTAACCAATAGAAATGTCCACATGACTTTATTAAAAACTCTCACAATAATCAAATAAACAAATAAATAACTTTACTAAAGTAAGAAAGGAGAACCAATCAGATTCAATAAATTTTTAGCTTTTAAAGTAGCCCTTAGAGCAAGGGGTATGGAGCTCGTTAAAGCTCGGCATGGTTCCAACGCGGGCTTTGTCGCCACTTTTTTTTTATCCTCGCCGTGACACCATGGGCCTCGCCACTTGCCCTCTCGTCATCCAAACGACACACAAAAGACAAAGCATTTCAAAGTTAAACGTTGCAATTTACCGTTTAAATTCAAACAGTTACTTTTTTTTTTTTTTTTTTTTTTTTTTTTTTTTCATTTCAAACCCAAATTATACCCTTTTCTTTATAAATAATACTCAACTTTTACCAAAACATTCACACTTCTCATTCACAACCATAAATATATTATCATCCTCATCTTAATCCACAACCAAAATGTCTCAAGATCCCAACGAGATATGGTTTATGAATCTCCTCAACTCGTCTTCGTCAAACCCGTCCACCATTAGTCTCAAACCTCAAGCACTTCTTGGTCGGATTTCAAGCTTTTCAATATCCAAGACAATCACCACCGATTATCAATCACAACCGCAATTTTATCCTCACAACCATCACCACCGCATTTTATCCGTCACAACCATCACAAACGCAATTTTATCATCGCCAAAGCACCACCAACGCAATTCTACCCTTCATAACAACATTACTTTGAATCACATTCAAAGTGCCTCAACCACCACCAACCGAAACACGTGAAGAGCGTCGTCAAGGAAAAAAGCGGCCAAACGACAAAGAAAAAAAGAAGGTCGTTGTAAACTTGGGCGACGACGACGAGGAGGAGGATGTGGATGAAGAGGTCGCACGACAATTCGTTGGTCAAACAATGAAGAAAAATTTTTAGCCGAGTGTTGGGTCGAGGTATCCCAAACGCCGCTATCGGTAATGACCGACTAAGCGATGCGTTTTGGACTCGATTGGGAGGACTTCAAGACTCGTAGTCCGAGCCTTATCGTACAAAAATATGTGCGGGAAAATGGACTCGGTGATCTGCAAAAACCGAGTTTTCTCACGCAAGCAAGAAACTTAAAATGACTTGCCACGGATGCAATGAAGATCCGAGGAGTATAGGGTTTCCGGTCGTTATGTCAATGAGCTATGCAATGGATTATCAAACGTTTAGTGATCGCGAGATTTGAACGAAAAGGAGATTTGAGATTATTATAACTACGGGAAAAAGCCAACAAATTACAACGGCTTAAATGCAAATTAAAGGAAATTAAAAAGATAAAATCTATTAAATAAACGCTATCACTATTTTAAAATGATGTTTTTGTTCTTTTTGTTTTAATAAAACTTAATTAAAAACTACGTGACATACAAACAAAAACGTAAAACTTACACAATATTAACCCTAAAAATATGAAAATTATATTTTTACAAACCTAATGATAAAAGAAAATATTTAGAAAAAGAAAATTAATTTTATGACTATTATTCTAATTATTATTAATTAAAAACTAGCTTTAACTA
Organism: Chrysanthemum lavandulifolium; assembly: GCA_022545495.1. Classification (NCBI taxonomy): domain Eukaryota; kingdom Viridiplantae; phylum Streptophyta; class Magnoliopsida; order Asterales; family Asteraceae; genus Chrysanthemum; species Chrysanthemum lavandulifolium. The sequence continues at coordinate 157,851,990 of CM040246.1, forward strand.
TTTAATAATTACCTAAAATACAAGAAATGAGGAAACAAAGCTAGAAAAATAAAATTATGAAATGAAAAAGTCTAAAATATCAAACTAGAATTTTCAAAACTATTTTTGCATTTTTCTGAATATTTTCCCATTTTTTATGGATTTTAAACTATTTAAAACTACTTGAATTATTAAAAATTACAAAATAAACTATAAAAAATCTGGAAAATTACTTTTTTTACTTTTTATATTTATCTAAACTTAAGAAAATTGAAAAATTATTTTTTTGAACCTTTTCTTAATTATTTGCATTTAAAGCTAATTAAAAATGCTTAAAAACTAATTTAAATTGAGAAAAATAGCAAAACAACTTGGAAAAATCTGAAAATTTCAGGAAAAGTCTAAAATGGTATTAGGAAGCTATGAAAAATGGAAAAACAGGAGCTTGTTTGGAAGATTTTGAAACTGAAGTGCAAAGGCTTATTGAAATAAGCCTTTGAATAAGCAAATGGGATCCAAAAGGCACCAAATCAAAACAGAAGCTACTATAAGCTAGAAGAACTAAAATGGAACAAGTTTCAACAATCCCTAACCACTGATAAGCTAGATGCAAAGATTTGATGAACTGAGATTTTGGCAGAAAACAGTAAAGGGGTGGCAAGTTTGAGCTTATGAATAAGCAATCAAATAAGCTGGAAATTGAGAACTAAAAGCTGGGTCTCAAAATAGACCTGGGTGACTATCTATGGACCAAAGCTCAGGTCTACACAAGCTCAAATGAACTCTATGCAACCCAAGCAAAATCTGCATAAGCTCACAGCAGCGATGATTAGCCTTGACAGGGCATCTGGGGTCATTTTGAAAAGCTCTTTTGAAGCTTCTAAAATTTGGTAAAATCGAAAATTGCTTATAAGAAACAAGACCAGCTGAGGTTTTCAAAACAACAATTTTCATTAGCATTGACTTAGAACTGAGTGTATGAAAAATCTTTCCATTTGGACTCAAAACTGAAACTTTGCAATTTGACTTTTTGATCAAAACTGAAAAGTTGACTTTTACTAACTTTGAGCTTGAATTAATGACTGATATAGATGTTAATGTATGAAAGGAAGCTGATGCAGGCTAAATCTAGGTTTCTAAGCACAAAATAAGCTTTAAGCTTATGGAAATTTTAACGAGATAAAATCAAATGACAGATGATTAGTGATTTTGACTATGGAGCTTAGCAGGCACAAGGTTAAGTCTCAAATGAGTATCAAATGACTACACAAACATGATACAACAAGAACTAAGCAATGAGCTATCCTCTAGCACAGTTTAAGAGCTAAATCCAAACACCACTAATTACAACTGTTATGTAGATTACACTAGGCTAGCTACTGATTTATCCTAAATCATTGATCCAACTGAGTTTTCTAGCTAATATTAACACTAAATGAACAGACACAAACCATTCTAAACCATAAATACAAGATAAGCATAAACTGTAATTTGACTTAAAAATGAAAAATGAGAAATGCCAACTCACATGGATCCAGCTGTGTTCAGGCTAAGACCAAACCAAATTCTAATCTAACCTAACTAAATCTAACACCAAAATATCCTCTGCATCACCCTTTTCCATTTCTGAACCAAGAATACTGACCAGTTGACTAATATTGACCAAACTCCAAAAGTGCATTAAACTTGAAGATAAGCTTGTAAAATGCTGTAACAAGCTTATATAAGCTTGTAGAAGCTTAAAGTTGAGCTACTGAGAGCTTTGACATATGATTTTGAAAATGAAAACTTCAACAGTAGACATAAAATGTGGACTTATAACATTAACTTGAATTGAAGTTTGAATTAAGTTGAACTACACTGGAATACTTGAGATTGATACAAATTAAGCTTGAAAATACAAGTGACAACTATTTAAGACATTACAAGTTTAAATACGACATACATTTTAACAAAAACTAAACTAACTACTCTTCAAACTGCTTCTCTCTTCATTTTTATATCTTCAAAAGTCTTTTCCACTTGCTCTGATTATTTCCCACTTAGATTTTTGACCATTGGATCACTTGGGCTCATTATAGCCATTAGATGCATTTTGGCGGGAAATGTGGATTAAGCAGTTGAGAAGGTTGAGTGTGTAGAATTATTGATTTCTTGGAAGTATGTGTTTGGAGGGGGGGACATGTGAAGGGATAAGGTGAGGAGGGGGGTGGAGGTTGTGTGTTGCAGAGCTTTTGGCAGAAGCAGGTGGGGGAAAGGATTATGGCGCCAAGGAGGAAGTCAAACCACTTGGTTGACTGGGGTTATTAATACCAGGGGGGTCACAAGGGGTTAAATGACAGGGGTCCAAGGTTTGTGAAAGGGTCCAAAAAGGTTTGAAAGGGCTTATTAATACTAGGGACCATTGTTGTCAATTCTGAAAATACAAGGACCATAACTGCCAATACTTCAAAGTTGATACAAGGGCTGAAAATGACAATCATAAAAAGTACAGGGACCAAATTTGTCATTATCCAATTTTCAGGGCCATTACGCCAAATTTGAAACTTGAAGGACTAAACTTGTAATTTTCTCAAACTTTTCATATTTTTCACCAAAGGACTTAATTTGACAACTTTTGGTTTTAAAAGGACCTTTGGTGACTTTTCTTTGAAATTATGTACTAGGAATTGTTTTTGACAAATTTTGAAACTTGGGGACTAAACCGCAATTTTGCAAATTTGATCGTTTTTCATCGATTTTGATATTTTTGCATTTAAAACTCATAAAACACCGATTTGTGATATTTTGATCATTTGATGTGTTTACGAGTGTTTTCGGATGATTTTGATCTAAATGGTATAAAATGATGAGTATTTAGACACTCATCACTCGGATAAGCGGTGATTGTCAAAGTTTCATGGTTTTACAAGCATTTGCAGCGAGATCCGGGGAAAATGATGTTGATCACATTGAGAATGCAAGACTTGCTTACAAAATGGGACGGGAAAACCTTTAATATGGTTTCGGCATGGAAGGTTTGAGAGAATATCCCAAATGGGACGCGCGGATGGGATCAATGAAGATAATATCGCCGAATTATTCGCCCGATCCTAGAGCTCGACCAGCAAGCCTCGTCCGGCAAAAAAACTAAATCGGTGGAGTCGTCAGCGAGCACCGGAGGAGTCAATCGGATGCTATTGCGGGCTTTAGCTCAAGAGTATAAGCGTAAAGTTGACGGAGACACGAAAGTGTACGAGGCGAAGATTGCGAAAGAAAAGTCGGAGCAAGAGTGCGAGAATTGGAGTTTCATGCATGATATTGAAAATTTCTTGGGAGCAAAAAGAACGATCCTCAAGAAGAAACAAGACAAATTGATAGCAAAATACTACAAATAGAGTTGTATTATTTAAGTTTCGTATGGTTTTTATTTTCCGTATGTTTTTTTTCCGTATGTTTTTTTTTTCGTATGTTTTTTAAATTTTCCGTATGTTTTTTATTTTTATTTTCCGTATTGTATGTTGTATTTTTATTTTAAATGAATGAAATGAATTTAGTTGTGTTTGGAAAATATGGAAAATAAATAAAATGATAGTGGGTGGGGCCCAAGTGAAGAGAAGTGAGTATGTTGTGATTGGGGGGTATTTTTTTGTTAGTGTGTTGGAGTGATGTGGAGGTGATGTGGCACATGTGGGGCCCAAGTGAAGAGAAGTGGTGAAGCCACCATACCCCTTGCTCTTATATGCATTTGATTCTTTCTTTTTTGTTAAAAAAGTTGTTAAACGTAACCTGAAGGCTACGTTTAAGGTATTCAGACACGCAAAACGGTTTGTGCATTTAATTATAACTGTTCATCTCGTGAATTTAACTTTTTTCAAGCAATTATACGTATCACCAGTAATCTACGATTTTATTTCTTAATGTCGCTCTTAAAGTTATGTTTAGCAAAATCCTTCTTTTATAAATATTTTAGAAACTAGTGGACATTATTATTACATTAAATTGGCCGGATCAAGTCGAGATCAAGTGTTGTACGATTTTATGTAATAACGATGTCCACTTAAAACATCGAGCACTACTACAAAAATGGGCATAGAGCCCGATTCAAAAGTGCCATAGAGCCCGGTTTTGTCTACGGGCACAAAGGAAGAGGGGGGACTCTATTCAGAAACCAAATAGAGCCGGTTAGACAAACAGGGTCTATTAACAGTGCACTTTTAAACCCGACCCTATAAGGTATTTGAAACCGATTCAACCCGACCCTATAAGCCTTATCGGGTTCGGGTCGGGTCAACCCGACCCTATTGACACCCCTACTAGCCATGCACTTTTAAACCTTAAACAAACAAGCAATCAAGATTCTTGCAACAAAAACATGTAATACTATAAATTAAGCATGTAATGAGAATATATTATAGGATACTACTTTGTAAAGAGCATCAATTTCATTGAAGCACATACCAAGTTGATCTGATTCGAGTTTACATGAACCCTAATACCTAAATCGCCAAAACACGAAATCGACCCATGAACCCTAAAATTGATTATTAAATTTAACATATTACACAATAAAAGTACCTTATTGGACGAAAACAAGGCTGAAATTCAGGAGTGAGGCTGGTTGGCGAGGATGCGACTGATTTATGGTGCGAAGATGTGAATAATAACAAAGGCGGGTTATGGTTGGCACTTGGCAACATAGATGTGAGAAGATGTGAAAGCTGAGATAAAGTGATAAGTCTGGCTTAAGTGGCCTAGATAAGAAGTGGAGGGATAATGAAAATGTCATTTTGATTTTGGGGAAAACTCTGGGCGGGAGTACTGAAAATATTGTGTGGGGAATACCAAATATTAGAAGATTCATGAGCTGTTTGTGGTGGGTAAATGAACACTGTTTTGAAGAGGAAGGCAGGGGTCTATTGGTTTTAAGCATAAAACCCGGTTTGGAAACAAGGAACATGGCTCTATAGCTGTAATAGAGCCCGGTTCTATAGTAGAAAAACGGGCTTTATTTATTTATTTATTTGAGCCTGGTTCTCTTATAAAAACATGGATCTATATTTTTTTATAATACGAGATCTTTTTAGAGCCCGTTTTTCACTATAACCGGGCTTTATTAAGGGGACTCTATTCCCAAATCTGTAGTAGTGGAGGATATAAAGAAGAAAAGTCGTGTTCAAAAAAGAAAGAAGACAAGTCTTCTAAAAATTGTCTAAAACTCCGTGAGGATCAAGGAAAAACTTGGCATGCACGAAAGTATTTTGTGGTTTCCTATTTCTAGACAGAAATCTTTTGCCACTTGGGCACTTTGACTCTTTTACTTTGATTAATTAAACAATCTTCCCTACTGTACAAAATATCATTATTCATTTCCTGTTAACAAAATTAAATGTAGAATAGCTTTATCTTGTTAAGAATTCGACGGTCGAGCATGAAGGCAAGAAAAACATAATGGTTGTGTGAGATTGCTTGATTTCTTACATTACAAATTTTATTGCAGTTTGAAATGTGAATAATCACTTTAGAATATTGTCTTGTATAAAACCAGGCCACAGTCCCTAAACATAGGTTCATTTTTAGTTTCTTTGCAATCTAGATAATTTGGGGTTATTTTAGGGTGCTGATAAATTCACGGCACATTTTGATTCGTCTACGGAGATTGCTTGCAAAATTACATTGATACCCTCCATTCTTTTACCTATTTTCCACCTTATGCATCCTCATATTCACGTTTTCATATCCCTGAATGGAGTTAAGCGATGAACGTTAGCAATAAAGCTGAAACGGGGATGTAAATAATGGTGGAAAAACAAACATTTAGTCATCCCAAAAAACATCTAACTAGTCACTGAAATATGTTTTCATTCTTGAATATAGTTGTAGAAATTTGTGATTCAATTCTCCACGTCGAAGCTTACATGAATCATTAGTTGATCACTAGACACCATTCGTTCAATAAAACAAACACCATCACATAGTAACTACATCAAATCTTGATCAAACTCGTAAATCTAAAACCCCAGTTTTTATAACGTGGGTTCTAGTTTAGCAAAATATAACATAGAGCCTTTAAAAAATAGTAATTTCATATTCCTAGTCGTTTAATCAAATAATGAGTGTTCTTAGTTAGATCGGTTGCAATGTTGCCTGTGAATTGTGATGCGATTGGCCGATAAGTGATAACCGGTGGATGCAACAAAGTAAGTTAACTGAAAATAATTGTGAGCATAGATATATATAATGGGATAACTGCATGCAAACGTTAGTGGGAGGGGCACTAGGTGAAAATAGGTTAAAGAGTTACGAAGGGCATAGATGTAACTTTACATACAAATTGCGTAGACTAATCAAAATTTTCCGTCAACGCAAATATTAATAAGTCTAGCTGTCTAGATATGTATAACGTACGTGGCAAGTTTTTTATCCCACAAACTTCCTCCTATAAAAAGACTCAACGCTTCAAAGTTTCTTCCACAAAAAGCACACAACAATGGAACCTGAAATCATAAAACAAGCTGCGTTCAAGAAAAAAGTCTCAATCCATTCAATCGTACGCCGTCCCGATGGCGGCACAGGTCTAGCAGGCCAAACTGTAAAAGTTGGCGGTTTCGTCAAAACAGCAAGAGAAGCAGGCAAAGGAGCTTTTGCTTTTATCGAACTCAACGACGGATCATGTCTAGACAGCCTCCAGCTCATGATTTACGCTGATGTGAAGCCATTGCGTGAGGTTACTCCAACTGGCACTCGTTTAAGTGTGGAAGGAGTCTTGCAATTGCCTCCTCAAGATAAGCAACGGAAGCAGCGTATTGAGCTTAGGGTTTTGAAGGTTTTGCATGTTGGGAGCTGTGATTCGGAAACCTATCCGATACCGAAGACGGAGTTAAAGCTTGATGGGCTTAGAGATATCCTTCATCTTCGGCCTAGAACTGACACGGTACCATGCATTTAATTTTTTCTTTTTTGCTTCATTACTCGTGTCATGTACGTGTTTGCTTGAAGGGTGTTTACGATTGCTTATCTTGTATGCTAATCTACTTATCTGCTTATTTTTAAGTAGAGTTTGGAATGTGTTTAGGATAATCGCGTGAAACTACTTTTGCATATATGTTCTTATACAAGTAACAAATCTATCCTATATATCTCCACTCCATTTGTTATGATATGATGATATGCTATCTGGCTATCTGCTATATGAACTAGCTTCAAACATCTTGATAATGAATTCTTAGGTATTTGTACTTTTTATTTCAAAACTGTTACTTGGAAAAAAGTTTAAAAACCTTTCGGATGGTACTAAAAACTATAAATGGAATTTGTAATCAAATTGTATTTTATTTCAATATATGATCGTATTGTTAGACATTCGCTTGAAATTAGTATAACTTTTCCGATGTTCCTGATTAGTAAAAGTAGATTGCAAGATGAATGTATTGACTATTACAGGGGGTAGCAGAGATTCATGTTCACCCATCTGTTTTTATGTTAGGCCAATTTGGCAAAATGTATGTATGAGGGTTTAAAAAATTTAGGTTTATTGAAGTTATCAACTTAACTCACTTTCAGTTAGTTTTGATTAATTTGTTACTCTTGTTTTCATTGCTACATTCAGTGGCTTGTTTACATACCAAATAAAACATGTAAGAACAGAAAAGATTGATTTTTGTTAGCCACTGCTCCCTGTCTAGTTCTTTGTGTATATTTATTTTCTTCGGCTTCTATATTGTGGCTTTGATGTACTTATACTGATTTAAGTTATTCGTTTGGTACGAGACATCCAAATATACTTCCATTCCTTTTCTAAAAAATAATCTGCTTCTCATCATTCCAGATATCTGCAATTGCTCGTATTCGTGACGAACTGACCCATGCGACCCACACATTCTTCTATGATCATAAGTTTAGGCTCGTGCCAACTCCGATTATCACCTCTACTGACTGTGAGGGGGCTGGTGAAATGTTTCAAGTCACAACTCTAATAAACGATGCAGAGAACATGGAGAAAGACAGTCTTCCAAAGCCTGAAGAAGGGTTTAAGATGAAAGCTGGTTTTTTACCTAAGAAAGACGGACAGGTTGACTATGGCCGAGATTTCTTTGCACGCCAAACCTTTTTATCTGTTTCCGGACAACTTCAACTTGAGGCTTATGCTTGTGCACTTGATAACGTGTATGCATTTGGCCCTACTTTTAGAGCCGAACATTCTCATACCTCCAGACATCTTGCTGAATTTTGGATGGTTGAGCCTGAAATGGCAGATGCTGTTCTTGAGGTATTGCACCTCTTAATTATCATCATGCACTTGTGTTAATAACTGTTTAAAATGGACTTAATAAATACATCTGGTATGAATGCAAAATATACATGGTAAAATAAGTTGATTTAACAGGTTGATGTAATGGGTCAAAAAATGTCAGTTTGGGTTGGTTGTTCCAAAGGTTTTTAATCTTATTTCCAAACTTCATTAATAATTGATGTACCAAAAGTTGATTACAAAAACTGTTACATCCTGAATGCATTCTCATTCATAAAAGACCCCTTAGCAATAGAATTTGATACAATTTCCACGCAAGTGTATTGAAAATGCACCTATAAGACAAACAATCAGAAATTGGACCTGATATTTTCTGGACTTGATGTAGAGTATCACTTTAACATAAATTAAGACATTTGTTGAGATTTCTTGCCTATTATGTACTTCACATAACTAAGCTATATATATATATATATATATATATATATATATATATATATATATATATATATATATATATATATATATATATATATATATATATATATATATATATATATATATATATATATATATATAATGTGCCTTTGACTAAGAACATATTATATGTTAAAACAGGATATAATGGAGTTGGCAGAGGCATATGTTAGGTTTATGTGTCAGTGGTTACTGGACAAGTGTTATGATGATATGGAGTTTATTTTTAATACTTTTAGTTAACTTCAAGATGAACAAACGAATATAATATGTTGTCACCGCAAGTTGAAGGCCAAAGTTGTGAAACCGAGATGGTAATGGTGTCACTTGATGACATATACAAGCTTCTCGTAGGAGCAAACGACATGAAAATTATAGATGTAATAATGCGTGATGCAAAACGAATTGTATTCAATTTGCATTATTGTTTTGTGAAATGGGATTAATTTTAATATTTTCATTACTTATTAGGTCCGATTCATTGATCGGCATGAGTTGCATAAAATAAAGTGTTTTGTGCATTAAAATTAGGAGAAATGTGCATCGCTTTCATATGATGCCGGTTAAAGTGCTTTATTTCACTAATAAAGTTATTTTGTGCATGAAAATTGGGAAAATCAAATATAGTATTTTGATGAAAAGAAATCAAGAATGACAAGAATAAAGAAGACAATCTTGTAGGAAAGATAGTAAAAGTGTAATAGGATCGGATAATCGTAACTTGTGTGAAATTCAATGCTTTGTGCATTAAATGGCCCGAATAAGCATTAATTTTGTAGGAAATTAGTAAATTGTGAAACAATTGGATAATCGTGAGTTTCCAATCGTGAGTTGTGTAGAATAACACTATTTTGTGCATGAAAAGTGGTCTAAATGTGTATTAATTTTGATGAGGTTAATAAAAGGGTGATATGTAGGATAATCATGAGTTGTGTGAAATAATATTGTTTTCTACATTAATAATTCGCTAAATGTGCTTAGTTTCATAAGATGCTAGTAAAAGTGACACACTTCGCGATCCGCTTGTTTGGAATAACACCGCTTTGTGCATTGAAATTGGTCTAACTATGAATTGCTTTTATATGAAGTTAGTAAAAGTGACATGCTTAAGCAATCGAAACTTTTGTGAATTAACATTATTTTGTGCATTAAAATGGTCTAATTGTGCATCTGTTTTCATAGGAAATTAGAAAAGGTGACATGAGGAAATCAATACACTATTATTTGAAATGACACTATTTGTGCATTAAATTTTTTCTAAAATGTACATTAATTTTTATAGGAAGTTAGTAGAGGCGATCTACTTAGTTAACGATCATGCTAATGTTTAAAAATACATGGTTTTGTGCATTAAAACGTGTAAATCGCTAATGTTTATAATGTGATATTTGCATTAATATTAATGAATAATGTCGGTTCTTGATGACCACAGTATACTAATGGAGAACAACAAAAAAGATTATATGGGAGTTCAGTCAGAGTCACGAAGATGAGACTTTCAAGACATGTTCATCAAAAGAGGCTAAGAATTGTAGATGTAATACGTGATGCAAAATGAATTGTATTCAATTTGCATTATTGTTTTGTAAAATGGGATTAATTCTAATATTTTCATTACTTATTAGGTCTGTTTCATTGATCGGATGAGTTGCATAAAATAAAGCTATTTTATGCATTAAAATTAGGTGAAATGTGCATCAGTTTTCATATGATGCTGGTTAAAGTGCTTTATTTCACTAATAAAGCTATTTTGTGCATGAAAATTGGGCAAAATCTGAAATATAGTATTTTGATGAAAAGAAATCAAGAATGACAGCAACATCAAGACAATCATTTAATAGATCCATGGCACTAATACAGGTTTTCACTATATTTGCTAAAGTAGTAAAAAAAAATCAAAAGTTGCAGTGAGTGAAAAGGTGGCGGTCTTGACTTATAAATTTTGTCGATTTGGGTTGTGATTTAGCTCAAATGAGTTAAACGGGCCAAACGATAAATAGTTGGCTAAAAGTGAAACGGGTCATATTGGTGAAGTGTCATCGAAATTCTCTATTTAATGCACGTCAAAACTTTTTTTTTTTTTTTTGGTAACCATGATTTCCGACCTTTTGGCCGACTAATCCACGGCGTTTGAACCCACCGCCACACAGAATTAAACCACGTCGAAACTTTTTCTATTCAAATATTCTGAATTGCTGCAATTCTAATCTCTTTGATCAAACTTAATACATTGCTCACTTATAATATCAAAATGGACAATGACCCACGAAAACTTGCTAACCAGCCGGCCAGCCTGTCCATCTTAGCCAACTTTTTTTAACTCTTGTATCATAAAATTGGGAAATTATGCAAACATCAGTCAACATTTTGTGGTTTTATACAGGTAGGAGAGCTGATTGGAGGTAGCCAAAGAGAAGAAATATATGATGTTATAAAAAAAAGGTATGATTGTATGAAGTGACTTTAAGTTTTATTCAATAGATGTCTTGATTTGAAAATATAAAATGACAAACTGGACTTTATTTGCAGGATGCTGGAGTTGGGACTTCCTCTGGAGCCTTACAAGTGGTACCTTGACCTTCGTCGCTATGGAACTGTGGAGCATAGCGGCTTTGGTTTAGGTTTCGAAAGGATGGTCCTTTTCGCTACTGGAATTGCCAACATCAGAGAGGTGATTCCATTTCCAAGATACCCTGGAAGAGCAGATCTTTGAGATACATGAAGCCATATTAATATTTACAGTTTACTCAGCATATTATATTACTAGTATCACAGTTTCCTTATAAGCAGTTTTGAAAAAGAAATGTTCATTTTAAAATAGCTTGCTATATGATTTATGAATGTAATAGGAATTTAACTAGTTGTTTATTTATAGTGGTGCTTTTCATATTTATAGTTAAAAACAAACAAGTTATATTATAGAAGAGTGAAAAATATTTGCTATTTATCACCACCTTAGTATACACTCTTTACGCAGTAGTACATAACACTCAGCACTACATATTCATGAACTATTATCACAGTAACAACCCAATATTGACAACACCTAATCCCAGGTTAAGTCATAGTAATTATTATGACAAAAAGGATGGAAACAACATATACAATTTGTAATATTTGTATGTATCAACCCTTTATCGCCTTCTTACTCCACCTCCAACAAATCGAGCTGGACTAAACTTACTAAGATCAACAATGGTGGAGTGACCGTCAATCACAAGCTCAGCCATTGCAGCTCCCGTGGCTGGGCCATTGAGAATTCCCCAACAGCTGTGTCCTGTCGCCACATAACATCCCTTCATGCCTGGAATCTCACCGATCACAGGGACACTGTCATCAGTACAAGGCAAAAAACATGCTTGTTCTGCTTTCACCCGCGCTTCCTCCCCTAAATGACTAGATACTGTCTTAGCCACTCGTTTTAAAACCTGGATTGAATCTGGGTTGGGTTCAATCTGCTCCGGGTCATCGGGAACCTCTTCTTGGGAAGACATTCCACATACGTACACCTCCCCTATAACACCATAAATAGCAATTACAAAAAATATATATAAGTTTTGAAAGGCTTTAAGATTGTGGTTTTTAAAGTGGCTACTGTAAGCATAAAAAGTGTATGGATGTACTGATTTACATATGCAGTTACTCATTAACACATAGTTGGCAAGAAATGGCTTTTGGCGATTTTGGCAACTACTAACCATCAAAATCGTTCTTGAGAAATCATCATGGTGAAGAAAAAGAAAAACAATCGTCCATCAGTAACAACAAAACAATTAAGGAACCGAACAGTGGGAGATGAAGATCCAAACGAATACAAGCAGATGATGGGGAGAAGAATGACTAACTAGGGGATCTACAATCAATGGAAACAATAATTACATCTTCTGGTAATGATTATAATACCCACTATGAAAACCTTAATTTTGTCAAAAATAATATTGCTGTTAACATTGGAACAAAAACCCTGATGTTAATGTTGAAACTATTTTAACCACTTGGTCTAGATCAAGTAGCCACCAGTGGTAACCTTGGGGGGGTTGTTTCCCTTGGAGGTCTCGGGTTCGAGGCTTGCCAATGGGGTTTTCCTCCTAGGAAAAGCGGAAAAAAATGAGTGGGGTTTAATCCCCAAAGGCGAAGGTTCGAGGAAGGCATAATGCCCGCTTGGATGTCACTACACGACTCGAACCACTAACATTCTAAAAAAATGTTGAAACTATTTTGGAGAAAGTTGATGATCTACAACCTACTGTTAAAACAACAACTATTAATCCAATTGTAACTAGGGAAAACACCCATGGATTCTGATTATACACGAAGGAGGGATAAGGAAACAGACCAAACACAAGAAAAACTGAATGAAGATGTTACATCATATGCAAGTGTGGTCAATAAGAATGGTAACAAAAAGAAGGTAAACTTTCGCACTCTCAAAAATCTAACACTGTCCAATGGCGATTTTGATGTCGAATTGCCATTACCATTGGTAAAAGAAGCCAGTGAGAAGTACTCGAATACACTGTATGGTTATTTCTTGGGCAAAAGAGTTGCGTTCCCAGTTGTGCAAAATTATGTTATGAACGTGTGGAGGAAGTTTGGAATAGAAAGAGAGCAATGATGAACACTAAAGGTTTTATTTTTTATTTTATTTTTATTTTTATTTTTTATTAATAATTCTCAACAGCTCAAGGCATGGAAGGGGTGCTTGAGAAAGGACCATGGATGATTAGAACAATGCCGTTTAGTGGTCGCTTAATGTGTGTCTTAACAAAGGAAGATTTGTCAGAAGTACCCATGTGGATTAAGATGCATGACGTTCCATTGGCAGGTTTTACAGAAGACGGCTTGTGTGTTATTGCAACTAAATTGGGTAATCCCATAATGCTAGACTCGTATATGAGCAATATGTGTGTCGAATCATGGGGACGTCCTAACTATGCCAGGGCTATGATAGAGGTTCATACTGGAACAGAATTGAGAGAATCTTTAGTCATTGCTACACCAAGACTTGAGGGTACAGGTAAAACATTGAATACAGTTCGAATAGAATACGAACGGAAGCCTCCACGATGCCCACAGTGCAAAGTGTTTGGCCATACTGAAGATACGTGTCATAAAGTTGAGAAGGCTGTCATGAAGGAAAAAGAAGATAAAGCTCAAGATGCGTTCCAAAGTGTTAAGAAGAAAACATTAAAAGGTATTTCGATAGGAAACCAAGGAACGAAATTAAATGAAGGAATGGCGGGTGGACGAACTAAACACGACTTGTTTATAGACCAGCGGAGAAGACTAAGAACAATAATAATGGAGATGGTGTAATGAGGGAAAGTAGTTCGGATCAAGTGAATCGGTTTGCAATATTTAATCAAGGGGGAATGGATGATCAGGGGAAGATGAAGGAAATATAACACATAAACAAAAACAAGACGAACATCAGAAGAATGAGAACATATATGATCTTGAAGACGACGAAAGTGATGTAGAGGTTATATATGATGAAACTTCTGAGTTTTTAGCAGGTAAAACGACAATCCAAGCGGGTGTAGGAACTTCTGAGGGGGCAAGCACTCCTGGACATAATGTTAATAATGATTAGTCTAGCTTCTTGGAATATTCGGGGATTGAACCGCAGCCCCAAACAGAAGGAGGTTCGAGAAGTGGTTTTGAGTAATAATTTGAACGTTTGTGCAATCCTTGAGTCGCATGTAGATATATCTAAATTGGAGAAAACTTGCTCAAGGGTCTTTTGTAACTGGAACTGGAAATCAAATATAAGGAAATGTACTAAAGGCACAAGAATTATTCTTGGGTGGAACCCCGAAACGACAGATATTATGGTTTTGGTACAAACAAATCAAG